>NSJW01000381.1:773103-996406 GCA_019955255.1 Castanospermum australe | reverse complement strand
AGTTCGACGATGGGTTCGGGGAAGCGCGACAGATCCTGAGACCGAATCCTGGCGAGGATGAGTTGGTCGTGCCTCCCGACCACCGTGACTCCTTCCGCTGCACCATGGCAAGTTTTTGCCTCTAAGGTGGTGCGCTGGAAAACTAAGGAACTGCAGAATCGTTGCTGCAGAAATTTCGCGCTACTGTTCCCAACTGTAGCTGCGGTTTCAGATTTCTGGCGGTGGTAGTTCTCTCGTTGAAAAGATTTGCGGAAGATGGTCGGTATAGGAGGACGCGTGAAGGAACTTGCTCCATGATCGGGGTCTGGTACGGTGGAGAGACGATCGGAGATTATGGTCGCGTTTGGGCTGGGGTTCCGGCTGGGAGTTGGGATCTGTATCGCGAGGGGTTCCATATGGTCCTGGCCGGTGGTTGTTGCCTGGCTCGGAGAAGACGACCGGACATGAAGGCCGCCGGAGAAGACGACCGGAGTTTCGCGCCGGAGATGGGGTTCGGGTCTGATGAATTCAAAAAAAAAAAAAGGGGAAAAGAAGGAAATTTGAATGTGAAAATTTTAATCCTATAATTGTTAGAAAAAAATTTCTTGTTTGGAATTAAGTATGATGGATTTGTTAGTCACCAAAGTGGCCAAATTCTTATGAATTTTTAATTCTAAAACATTATGATTGTGTTTTCAATTACCCATAATTTTGATGCTATAAATAAGATGAAAATTATTGTTTTATTATGGGTAAATTGAAGTTCATTATTATAAGGCAGTTAAGGATCAACCCCAAAGGTTGATTGCTTGTCTTTATAATAAATGAGCATGAATGTTGGTGATGTGAATATTATTATTAGTTTATATTTATATATCCAAAGATAATAAATATTTCTAGTTAGTGTATACATCATTGCCAAATTATGTGAAATTTTTATTAGCATCATTATGTTTGAATGTTGTTGTATATTGATGGATTGCCCAAAGGTGAAACATCAATATGCATTGTATGAAATGTATCTGAATCTGTGAAGCATGTTGATGTGTATGTATGTATAACTCAAAGTATTAAGTTTGTGGAAGAACCTCTCCAAACTACTGATAAATTCTTGCTGGACATTAATGAGTACATTGACCACCATGAAAATTTGATGGTCATCGTACCATTGCATGAGCATGTTATTGAAATGACGAAATATTGCAGCAAGACTGAAGTCATTGGGATGGATATGCATGAAAATTTCCTGGTGCAGTTCATCCTGAACTCATTACCGACTGAGTATGGTCCTTTCCAGATGAACTATAATACCATGAAGGATAAATGGAATGTGCATGAATTGCACAGTATGTTGGTTCAGGAAGAGACCAGACTCAAGAACCAGGAAATTCATTCCATCAATTATGTGAAAGGTCAAGGAGCTGAAAAGAAAAGTTTCAAGAAACATGAGAAGAAGGGAGGAGGACCTCTGAAGGTTAATGAGGCTTCTTCTTCTAAAATTCACAAGAAGGAACATAATAGAAACAGATGTCATTTCTGTAAGAAGGTTGGGCACTTCCAAAAAGATTGCTCAAAACGTAAGGCTTGGTTCGAAAAGAAAGATAAGCCCAGTGCTTATGTATGTTATGAATCAAACCTAGCTGAAGTTCCTTATAACACTTGGTGGATTGATTCTGGATGTACTACTCATGTTTCTAATATGTTGCAGGATTCCTTACAACCCAGGCCACAAAGCCAAATGAAAAGTTTGTCTTCATGGGCAATGGAATGAAAGCTCCAGTGGAAGCTGTCGGGACTTATCGTTTAATCCTTGACACTGGATATCATTTAGATTTATTGGAAACTTTGTATGTACCTAGTATAACAGGAATTTAGTTTCAATTTCTAAACTTGATAAGGCTGGATATTCCTTTAGATTTGGTAGTGGTTGTTTTTAGTTTGTACAAGCACAATCATTTGATTGGCAATGATATCCTTATGTGATGGATTATATAAATTATGTCTTGATAATCTATATGCTGAAACACTTATGACCTTGCATCATAACGTTGGCACTAAACGTGCCTTAATAAATGAATATTCTGCTTACTTGTGGCATAAACGTTTGGGACATATTTCCAAAGAAAGAATGGAAAGATTGGTAAGGAATGAAATCCTTCCGGATTTAGATTTTACTGATCTGAATGTATGTGTGAATTGTATTAAAGGTAAATAAACAAAACACACAAAGAAAGGAGCCACAAGAAGCAATCAGCTTCTTGAAATTATACACACTGATGTATGTGGGCCCTTTGATGTTAACGCTTTCAATAAAGAAAAATATTTTATCACCTTCATTGATGATTATTTTCACGTTATGGTTATGTCTATTTGCTGCATGATAAATCTCAAGCTGTAAATGCCTTGGAGATTTATATTAATGAAGTTGAAAGGCAATTAGATAGAAAAGGTGAAAATTGTCAGATCTGATAGGGGTGGAGAGTATTATGGAAGGTATGATGAAAGCAGACAACATCCAGGTCCATTTGCTAAATTCCTTGAAAAGAGAGGCATATGTGCTCAATACACAATGCCAGATACACCACAACAAAAATGGTGTGTCAGAAAGGCGTAATAGAACCTTGTTAGATATGATTAGGAGTATGTTAAGTAATTCATCTTTACCCATTTCGTTGTGGACTTATGCTCTTAAAACTGCCATGAATCTGTTGAATAGGGTTCCTAGTAAGGCAGTTCCAAAGACTCCTTTTGAACTGTGGACTGGAAGGAAACCTAGTCTAAGGCACCTGCATGTTTGGGATTGCCAGGTATAAATTAGATACTATAATCCACAAGAAAAGAAACTGGATGCAAGAACAATCAGTGGATATTTTTCATTGGTTATCCAGAAAAATCGAAAGGGTATAGATTTTATTGTCCTAATCATACTACAAGGATTTATCGAAACTGGAAATGCCAGGTTCATTGAGAATGACGAAGTTAGTGGGAGTGAAACTTCACGTAAAGTGGAGATTCAAGAATTAAGAGTACAAGTTCCCCTGACTTGTGTCTCTAATAAAGTTGTTGTTCCTCATGTTGTTGTACCAAATAATAATAATGAAGAATAACAAATAAATGATCCCACTACTCACAATGAAATTATAATAAATGAACCGAATGAGCCCATAGTAGAAGAACCACAACAAATAGTATTAAGAAGATCTCAAAGAGATAGGAGATCTACTATTTCTAATGACTATGTGGTATATCTACAAGAGTCTGAATTTTGACTTGGGAATGAAGATGATCCAGTTACGTTTTTCACAAGCCATGAATAGTAACAATGGTGAAAAGTGGTTAAACGCCATGAAAGAAGAGTTGAAATCTATGGAACAGAATGATGTTTGGGGACCTTGTTGAGTTACTAGAAGGTTGTAAGAGAGTTGGATGTAAATGGGTCTTTAAGACCAAACGTGACTCTCATGGTAACTTAGAACGTTACAAGGCCAGACTAGTTGCCAAAAGGATTCACTCAGAAAGATGGCATCGACTATAAGGAGACCTTTTCACCGGTATCCAAGAAAGATTCTTTAAGAATCATTATGGCAATGGTGGCTCATTATGATTTAGAGTTACACCAGATGGATGTAAAAACTGCCTTTCTAATGGGAATTTAGATGAAGATGTGTTCATGGACCAACCATTGGGGTTCATAGAAAAGGGAAAAAGAGCATATGGTGTGTAAACTTAAGAAATCAATATACAGACTTAAACAAGCTTCACGACAATGGTACCTTAAGTTTAACGATACCGTTGTTTCCTTTGGATTTAAGAAAAACACCGTCGATCGGTGTGTATATATCTAAAGGTCAGTGGGAGTAAGTTTATATTTTTTATTCTGTATGTTGATGACATCTTGCTTGCAACTAATAATCTTGGTCTTTTGAGTGAGACTAAGACATTTCTCTCTAGTAACTTTGAAATGAAAGATATGGGTGAGGCAACCTATGTGATTGGAATAGAGATATTCCGTGACAGATCCACAAGGATTGTTAGGCTTGTCTCAGAAAGCATATATTAATAAAGTTTTAGAGAGAGATTTGGGATGGAAAAGTGCTCATCATCTCTGGTTCCAATTCAGAAAGGAGACAAATTTAGTCTCATGCAATGTCCAAAGAATGATGTTGGAACGGAAAGAAATGGAAGCAATTCCATATGCATCGCTTGTTGGGAGCTTGAATGTATGCTCAGACTTGTACGAGACCAGATATCAGTTTTACAGTTGGAATGTTAGGAAGATATCAGAGTAATCCTGGTATGGATCATTGGAAAGCTGCAAAGAAAGTTCTGAGATATTTGCAAGGAACAAAGAATCACATGCTTACTTATAGGAAATCCAAGAACCTTGAGGTCATTGGATATTCAGATTCAGACTTTGCCGGATGTGTGGACACAAGAAAATCCACTTTTGGCTATTTGTATCTTTTAGCTGGAGGAGCTATATCATGGAAAAGTGCGAAGCAGTCAGTCTGTAATTGCTGCATCCACTATGGAAGCTGAATTTGTGGCATGCTTTGAGGCCATGGTTCAGGCTAAATGGTTACGGAACTTTATTTCAGGGCTTGGATTGGTCGACAGTATTGATAGGCCGCTGAAATTTATTGTGACAATTCCGCAGCAGTCTTCTTTTCTAAAAAACGACAAGTATTCCAAAGGTGCTAAACATATGAAGTTGAAATACTTTGCCGTTAAAGAAGAGGTTTAGAAACGTAGAGTGTCTATAGAGCATGTTAGCACCGATCTTATGATAGCTGATCCCTTGACGAAGGGATTACCGCCCAAAATATTACTGGTCATTTGTATAGTATGGGCATTATGTCAGCTAGTGACTGTTGATCATTATTGTAATTATTGACTATTGACACTCTGAGCTCATTAATATATAAGTTTCTGAATTTTTCCTGTTTTCAAATTTATGTATACATGCATGCATGAATGATGATATTGAAAATACAGGATTTGTCCCTAATGAAGACATTATTGTTTGTTATTGGACATGATGTGTACTTCCATTAAAGTATCATATTAGGGAGAAGAGCTAATATAGTGGTACATGGAAGGAACTATGCCGATTTGATAGTATAGAACTGCTATGACCCTTATTAGTTTTTTCTTTCTAATTATGAATTATGATGCAACTAATGTATGAAACCTTTAGCCGAATTTATGCGCACTAAAGTTGATGTTTTATTAAATCATGACAATGACATTTACCACATGAGCCAAGTGGGAGAATGTTAGAAATATGTCTCATGTTTAATAGGAACTAATGATGATTTAATTAAAACATATTAAAGGGCTAAAAGGTAAATTAGTTGTAATGGAGGATAATTAAGTAATTGCTTGATGGGAGCAATTATCTAATGATTATAGGATGTTATCCTAAGTGATAACTGATGGTTTTGAAATTTGAAAGAAACCGATAACTGATGATACTATCTTATGGGTTTGAATTTCATATTAAACCCCTATATATTCAGTCTCTACCTATAAGGATACACCAACCAAGAGATCATCTTCCATCAGAAAGTGAAAGGTGTAAGTACGAAAAGGGGAATGGACTGATAAAGACTAAACAATCAAGAAGGCTTTCAGATCTGAAGTTTATTCCGCATCATGGATAAAGGTTAGTACCATTTATTGATTTGATTTTAATGTATGTGAAAACCATGAATTCCTAAGATCCTAATTGTGTTCTAGTATGATGATCCATAATGTAAAGGACACAAGTTTAAGTTTACATGTTATATTTTTAAGAACGAGAATTATAATTTGATTTTTTAGAATCACATCTCATGAGAATGTCATACTTATTATCACTCATAACTCAGAAAAAATTAGTCTTATGGGACAATTTAAATAATTTGAATTCTGTAAGATCTACAAAAAAAAAATGATAATTTTTTCTCTCTAATCTATCTCATTGGAGTGTTTAGAAGAATACAAATCCTTCAAGAATTATGTGTGGACTTCCCTAAGCACTTGTCATTTTCATAACTAGTAATTAAATTAAATTCACCTACCTTAAGATATATATTTTTGGTACACACCTACCTTAAGATATTTAAAAATAATACTCAGCCCTATTTCCATAAAAGTAAATGACACTCCTGTTAAAATTTAAGTATGAGTGAAAGTCTCACATAAAATATGAATGAATCAAGTGAAGACTATATAAATAAAAAAAACTCATAAATTTAATGTTTGGTTTTCCCTTGCAAGTACCCAATATACCACTTTGGTTAATTTTGAAACCCAAACTTGTCAAAGCCTAAAACAATCAAATTAAAATTTTCGTAATTGATTCTGAATAAGTCGGTTTTTGAAACTTGTATGTGTACATATGAAAAATGTAAGTTTGAAGTGTGTTTTGCACTTTTCATTAGTTGGATGGATGGATGCGTGTTTGAAAAATGTTGGACAGAAGTGATTTTTCGTACGGCTGGTAAAAAATGAGCAGGTCTTTTGATCTTTTTTAAAACTTAAGAAGTAAATTACATATGACTTAAAATTGGAGGAGATTTTTCATATTTTACAAAAACAAAGGTTTAAAATTGTTTGTGGCAAGTAAAGCCGCCAAAATAAGGAGCTCGTAGCCATTGACCGAAAATGGTGCTATCACAGGGGCAATTATACCCTTAATTTGTGGCAAAGACAGTCACTTTACCTGCAAGATGGCTAATTTGTGACTTTAGAAATCACCACAAAATTCAACTAACCCAAACACATTTTCTTCTGTAGTGCCAGTGTTGCAGAAGTTTTTGGATTGCAGTGCTATTGCTGAATGGTGTCATAAAAAGTCTAGTGCCTCTGATAAGGATGACAAATGTGATGCATGGATATTGGTACGAGTATTGAATACGACACTAATACAATACGAGAATACATTATTTTTTAAAAAATTAAGATACGAGTGTAGTAGGATACGATATAACATATATATATATATATATCATTTCATAAAACCTCAAGAAATATATAAAACTATCATAAAACATCATAAATAACAAAAAAAATAGTTAGAAAATTCCATAATTGAAGGAGAAAAATAGAAAAAAAGTTTTTTCTTTTAACATTAGTTATTGTAGACACAATAAAAAATTAATATTTATCAAATTCTTATGAGATCTCACATATATTAGCACAAAAACTCAAAAGTTAAAAATAAAAATATATAGAATGAAAGCTAATGGTATCTAATGGTGTTGTGGAGTATCTGATATGGTATCCAGTATGGGTACGTATTCGACATTAGTATGACAGATATTTATAAGTATCAGTGCTTCCTAGGAAAGGGATGAATTCCTTGTTGGAGGCAAGAATAGCTCTAAACAAAGGTAGAGAAGAGAATTCAATTCTATATATTCATCTTGTGTTCAGTGCTTATGTTTGTAGAGTCAAAAAGAAGATGCAAGAGCTAAATGCACGAAAATCTTATCAACTAACATTCTAACAAACTTCATACACATGCACATCCCCACAATAGATTGCATACGTTATTCATGCATATAGTCTTCCCAATTATTTTGCTGTCTAGATGCAAGATGGCCGAACTCCATTTTCTTTGATTCATGAAGTTTGTGGTTCATACATTGTATACATATCATAACTAGGATTTCAACTGTGCGTGTGGAGGCTGTAGTTTAATCTCAACTACACGACTGTGTAGAATGCATATGCTCTTCACTTAAGGCTCAGTCACAACAAATTCTGCTGAATATTTTTTTTAATTTAAAATATCCTTACAGAATTCAGTTCATTTAAATAATTTCATTTGCCTAATTTCCTCATGCCAAAAATGATAGATATGAACCTTCTTCTATAAGATGCGACTCTCAGAATCAAACTATAATTTTTATACTTACTAACGTAACTTACTTCCGTCATGCAATACTTCATGGGTAAATTAATTCAGTTGATCTTGAATATGGATTTTTAGATGGGCTGAAAGAACAATCATTATTTTACCATATTACGCAAGTTGCATGAATGTACTAGAAAAATCAACAACTTAAATTTGGCCCAATCCTCAAATTTATAAGCCGAGAGAATTTGTCAATAGTATCGTAACTTCTTTAACATTTTATTTTTAAGTTTGGCCAAAACAGAGAAAAAATAGGGATTTGATTTTTCAGGTTCATTAAAAAAATGAAACATCAAATAACACCTTTTCATACATATAAAAAAATTATACTCTATTTTTATACTATTAAATTTATTTTTAAATATTTACAGAGTGACAAGAAGTTCTTTTTTACATAAATTTACAAGTAATGCAAAGATTTTAATATTAGTTACATCTTTTTATGTTTTTTCAGAAAATTTTTAATTTCGATTTTCTTAAAAAAAATTAACCAAAGAAAGGAAATTTTATTATTCACGAATCATGACATAAAAATTTCATCTTTGAGAGTAAATATTTTGGCTACGTTAGGAATTTGCAAGATAGACCGTATGAGCCTGGGAGAGCCCTTGTCCATTCCTAGAGATGTGACCCAGGCCCTATCAAGGACTGTCCTATCTGCTGAATTGATTTACACTAATTTTTCCAAATCTCCATAATTTTGTCTCCGTTTAATTTGATTTACAAGGATCACACCCTTTAGCCAGTATTACACCAATATATCATACTAAGAGATAATAGTCAATGACTTATCCTTATTAAACATCATCTTAGCACTCTAGTTAGGTATGTTCATTCTAAGTTCTAAACATTTACTCACTTGGCTCTCACAGTAACTTAGGCATTAGAGTGTTTATGCAGAGATTCTCACCACCGTGCTAATAAGCTTTCTGGTGTGACCTGGTAGCAACTAGACCCCCTTTTAGTGTAGAAAGAACAAAGGAGATGATAAGAAAAGACATTAAAAAAAAAAGAATAAAAAGGGAAATTTAATTAACAAATTTTTTTAATCTTATTTAAATATTTTTAATCCTTCAAAATTTTTTAAATTTTAAAATATTTATAAAAATTAATAAAAAATTATTTTAAAATACTTATTTTTTTCATAAAATTTTTAAATAAAAAAAATTATGATAAACATTTTATTTTTTATATTTTTTTTTAATCTCTCGTCTAAACGTAGACTTAAAAATAAAATATTATATATATGAATCATAACTAAAAAAATTATTAATAAGAAAATAAATATGTAGGGGTGAGAAATTAAATTTAATACAGTTATACAAATAATTTTATTGATAAGTTAACATTTTTAGTTATAATTAATTTAAAACTATATTTTTAGTAACTGAAGTTTTTTAATTGAATGGTTTTATTTTTTAAGAGTATTTATAAATAATAAATATTTATTCATTATTTTGGGGCCATACTCTCTTTAGATTTTTAGAACAGTTTTATTAAGAGCATAGATTCGGACAAGTCGAACTTAGGGACGGTGAAGTGAACGCGACGGGGAAAACGGAGAGAGAAGATAGAGAAAGGGAGTGTGTCTGTGTGTGTCGGAGGAGAAGATGAGCACTAGATTTTCACCTTCAGCATCGCCTACAGCCTTTGCTTTTTCTGCTTCTACGCTGTCCAAATCCCATGTTTCCTTTTATCCCTTCTCGTACAACGTAGCTGTTCCTCGTTCTTCGAAACTCAGAGGCTATAGATTTCCCTGCGAAAGGGTTTCTCAGACCACCGGAGTTCGCTGCAATAGCAGCATCTGGCCTGGTGGCCCTGGCTCTGGTACAAGACATTTTTTTGTTTTTGTTTTTGTTATTGTTTTACTTTAGGGTTCCATCTCTCTCTTGTACTGCTGCTAATGTTAATGATGTGCTGTTGAATTATATGTCGAGGGTTTCTCATATGAAGTTCTGGGATTACTCCATTTTGGCTTGTTTTTGTTTGAATTTTTCATCCTTGCTGCTGTTTCTGGTTCTGTAACTGTTTCAGAGTTTTCTAGATATTTCTTTCTTGTTTGGGGGATTAAATTTCACATTTGCTGAAGGGTTTGGCTTTGAATACAAAATTGGGGGTTAGTTTGGTATGGGAGTAAAATTGGGGGTAAATTTTCATGGATGAGTTTTTCAATACAATCATTCATGAAAATTTACCCCATTTTACTCCCATTCATAAGAATATCCATTGTTGAGCTTGCATTCATTTTGCTCCACTCCTTCCTTTATGGTTTGTGGTTACAGATTCATAATCAAGTGGGTAGCAAGGACGTAATTTGTCCTCGTAATATTCCTCTGTGTATTTAATTGATGGTTTAAAGTAAATAATTATATATTTTATGTATATGTTTTTGAAGCAAATAAGGCATTGAATCATGCAGGTGAGGGTGATAGCAGGAGTGTTCTGGATGCATTTTTCTTGGGAAAAGCTGTAGCTGAAGCTATAAACGAGCGCGTTGAGTCCACAGTTGGTGAGTTTTTGAGTGCAGTTGGTAGGCTGCAAGCTGAACAACAAAAACAAGTACAGGACTTTCAGGTAAGTAGTAGTTTAAGCGAGCCCAGCAATAGCATCACCATGTTCTGGATTTGTAATATCAAGCAGCATTCTACAATCTGTTGTCTCATATCTGTTTGCTTCAGGACTAGGTAAATATTAGTGTTGCCCGTTATTTGTTATCTAATTCTATTAATTGTAACACTAGAATCTGTTTAAGGATTTTATCTGGCAATATTCTTTTCAATGTAACATTTTGGATGCTCTGACAATAAATGTGTGATACAATGTACAACAGGTGATTCTAATAGTTTGTATTGTAAAGCATTCAGTATTTTAGTTCTAATATGAAAATGATTATACAGATAAGATAATGGAGGTAGTTGATTATCCAAATAAAAAGTTCCCAATTCCAATTGTTACCAAGAAACCTTTTTCATTCTGTCTACAATCAGTGTCATTTTCCAAGAAGGTACAGTGGCCTGTTCAGTTTAAAATCCGTGGCTAATTTGCTATTAAAAGTCAAGATGGCTTGTTGAGCATGAAATTAGAGCAATGCTTGTGGTGTAAAAGTTTAATGATAGCGTGGTTTGATGACATTTGATCAAATGCAGCACTCACAGGAGTAGAGTCAATGAGTTG
This sequence comes from Castanospermum australe, assembly GCA_019955255.1. NCBI lineage: Eukaryota > Viridiplantae > Streptophyta > Magnoliopsida > Fabales > Fabaceae > Castanospermum > Castanospermum australe. Next base: position 985,350 of record NSJW01000381.1, on the reverse strand, counting down.
GAAAGTGGTGGGAACCAGTTGCAAAAAAAAAACATGTGATTCAGAATAATTAGGATGTAGTATTCTGAAACAGACTAGGAGAATGTGCAACACTGCTATATCCCTCCTCTTTTCTTCAATTACCAAGTGACGTTTATTTCCCTGCTTAGTGTCTATTCTAGTCAAAGGTAACAATTGATTGCAATGCAAGGTTTGAAACAGTAAAATATTGGAGGTCAGAGGAATTCTATAGTGTAGGTGGCTTCGTTACCTCTCAAAGGAAATTATAGATATTGCTTGGAGTGGATTTTTGTCAGGAACCAATGCAGAATGCTCCTGGCATTAATGTCTGATAAATTTTGATTGCTGATGATCAAGAACACTTGAATAGCCTCTGTATGCCGGTTGCCTGTCTGTAACTTGGGAATGAATAGAACGTGGAATATTTCTTTCAATCCATTGAAATTATCAATTTGGTGCAGAATTTTAAAATTTATAATTTGAAGCTGATGTCATTGTAGATGTAGTAGATGCCTGTCCATTACCCTGTTGGAAAAAATTGCTTTTGCAGGAAGAGGTGCTGGAAAAAGCCAAAAAAGCAAAGGAGAAAGCAGCACGCGAAGCTCTGGAGGCACAACGACTCATTTCCAAGTCTGGAGTTGAGACAAGAGTTGTAGATTCAGCTGCTTCAAGAAATTCACACTCTGCAGCAGATCCAGTTGCTTCAGTTCAGTCTGCCGATGAATCTGAAACAACAGAACCTGCCAAAGACGAGGATCCCAGTTTAAGTTCATCAAACGATGACTGATCCATACATGGATATATTATGCTTTAACTTTTGATTGGTGTATGCTGAATCTGCTTAATGCCATTGTCTCTACAATCCAAGTAAGTTTTCAAGTTCAATTGACGGGGACTGCTCTGGTACTTATCTTTTTAACTAGTACTTTGAGTAGTTGTCAAAATATTTATTGGTTGCTGGTAACACTTTATAGACTTGAAACATTTATTTTGAGAACCAACAACCAATAAGGGTTTGAAAACTCATCAAGAGTATTGGTATCCTGAAAAAAACCTGAGTACCCTAGCAACTCCCTAGATATATTGCATCCTTTATCAAAATCCCATCCTTTTTGGAGGAACTCTAGTCTAGAGATCAATGAATTCAAATTCTCAATTGGACTGTCCCTTTTTTGCCCGCCTTTCTTTTTCTTTCATAGTTGCTGAAATATTTTTTTTTTCCTCCCGAAAGATATTTATTAACACGTGAAGTACACAACGGTCCCCACCTTGATTAAAATTGGAAAACATGGACTATAATGACAAATGTGACAGCGTTTACCTTTGACTCTGAGGGATCGTCTACCCTGTTAAATGTAAGAGTTGCTTTGAGCCATGGCCAATATGCACTTCTGCTTAACATTAGTAACAGAAATTACATAGCTTCAAAATGCTCATCTGAGGATCATTGAGCCTAGCTAGCCATAACTTGTTGATAAGATGAAGCAGCATGGGTCATGAGAAGAGTAGAGTTGTAAAGTGGCAGCGGAAAGAGGACTAGGAAAAGGACCATTGAAAACTGTTAAAATTCTTCATTATAATTGTGAGATTCATGTAAAGTAGTATGCACAAAGTAAGCTTAAATTGTTTATGTAGAAAATGAGAGCTTAAATTGTTTATGTAGAAAATGAGAGCTTAAATTGTTTGACCTGGTGAGCCGATTTTATGTAGAAATCTCATTGGATTACATTTGAGTTTGCTTAATCCTGAGATCAGTTTACTATTTTCAGAAGGTAAAATTGTTTTATACGAGATGTGTTTTCAAGCAGAGAAGCATATATATATATATATATATATATATATATATATATACACACATGATAAATTTAACACAAATATTACTTGTGACAAGGTACTTGTACATCATTGGTCCATATCAGGCCAAGGCCCAGAGGTGGAAATCCACTCCCAAGGATCTGAGCTCCAGGGCCACAATCCATCCCATCATCCTCTCTTCTACATCCACAATTCCAGAAATTCCCATGTTTAAGCACGCCTGAGTCTATGCCTCAGGGAAGCCCAACTGACCAAGATTATCTCCCCACTAATAGTCTGCGACGGCTTACAAATCTTCTTATGTTCCCTTTCAAACCCAAAACACTTTAATTAACTTATTTTTTTGATAAAAAATATATATATAGATGGAGGGAAGGGTGTCCCAATTTAGGATTAAGGCTGGTATTTGAGTTCAACAAATACTTATAGGAACTTACTAATAATTTATCACCACAAGATAAGTGGTCAAAGTAGGATCAAACTTACGACTATCAAATTGTGTATTAACCCACTTAATCCACCTTTTAATAACACTGACTTACCTATTTACTCATGCTCATTTAAGTAATGAAATGCCTTGCAAGTATAACACCACACTTATGATGTACGAATATTTTAAAATTGGTAACATATCCATATCATATTCGTATTTGATATTAATACTCATACGATACACTTATATTTGTATTTTTAGCGTATTCTTTTTTTTTAATACCCATCATCCTCAAAGTACTATTACTTGAAATATATTTGATATAAATTCAAGTCCTATTCTCCCTAATTACATTCCTCAAAGTATATTTTCACTCTTACAATTTTACCCTCTTTAAAATCATTGCACATAATAACAAATTTTCATTCTCGTCAAAGAATAAAGAAAAGCATGGGGAAGATAAATGTGGAGGGGAGAGGGAGAATACATGGGATTAGTATTGGAGTTTATATATAAATATTTTACATATAAATATAAATATTTTATTTAATATATATTAACATACTTATATCTTAATTTTTTTAAAAAAATTATGGTATTTACATATCATATAATATTATATCAAATACTCATACCCGTATTGTGCAACATAGCACCCCACTAGTAAAAAGACTTTTGGTGAGCTTAGGTGACTTAACCAAACATGAATTCTTCAAGAATTTTTGTTCTATGATAGACCTCTGAATTCAAACCCAGATGAAGCTGTAACCCATTAGAAAAAAAAATGGATCTTATAGGATTATCAAAAAATTCTTCGATTTTCTTCATAAACATATGATTATGTATCTACTTCTCATGTTATGTGAATATCTGTAACATTGAATCCTAAAATGGAATCACGAAAAGTGAAGAAAAAAGGTCGACAACACAATTTCACTTTTTACATATTATTTATATTTTCTGAAGATAAAGATGTGAATTTAAACAAGAGAAGTTATCCATGGATATACTATCTCAAATCTTAGGTCTAAAAGAGAAACGAAGAAGATCAAATACATACTATGATGAGAAAGTTATTAAGTAAAATGTAATTATCAAATCTGACATCACATCAATGTTTAATTAAATTAACAAAATTTAACAAAAACACAAACTATGGGTATGGTATCTACATTCCCAGATAGAGTTTAATTCCCAACTCAGACAGATCTACGTCATAACACTCAAAAATTTTTAATATTATATAGTGGGTTTCTACACTCAAATATTTTTAACATTATATATTTTATTATATTTACTTATATATTTATCTCCATTATCAATTGAAATGAGAGGTTGATTGAGTATTTAAGATTTTAAAATTTTCTATATATTAATTTTTAATTATACAATAGAAGAATAGTTGAATAATTGTTTTGATTACAAATATAGAACGAAAAATATTTAATAATAAAGAAATCATGTGAAGTTTTTAAAATAAAAATTAGGTAAACAATAATTATAAATTTATTTTACAATTTTATATAATTACAATTTTACATTTAATTTGAATCTACTTACACTGTCATCTAATCACATAATCAAATTATAATGTAAAACTTTATATACTAGGTGAAAATCAAACATATGAATAATTAAATATGAATATTTAAAAATTATATTCTCTGGTGTGTATCTATTATTTTCGTCTTTGCCATCATTACTCAAAAATTTGTCGTGAGACAATGATTAAAATAATGTATTCAAATTGGAAACTTCATGGAAGCTGACCGTTGATTCAACTCTTGGTGAGTACCGTAACAACAAAGTAAAGCTAGAAGAACAACCTTTGTCGAATACATATGTCCAATGTTAACTGAGAAATTATAATAACAAATTCACAAGTAAGTTTAGCTTATCTTATTGAATATCAATGGGGACCAATGACATAGAACGCATGCAAACTAACCTTAATTTTGGTTGATAACGACACAATTTTTTTAAAATAAAACGACAGATTGGCTAGTACAAAAATTATATAATATATAACAATCATATTTGCTCATCTAACAATCAGATTTCATTTATAAAAAAAAAACAATTAGATCATGCATGTAGATTTCTCAGCGTATTAAAAAATCTAACAATTATTATTATTGTTGTTTTGTTTAAGTTTAAAAAGAGTGTAATATGGGAAGGTTGCATGGCTTATAAATAAAAAAAATATGGTAAATGTGTAAAAATTTCCAGAAGAGTTTTAATCAGAATATCATCAAAAGGTACTTGACAGAAAATTATGCATAACTAGGTCAAAGCAAAACCCCGTCTTTCTCAAATTTAATAAATGAATTTTAAACAAAAAATATTAGAATAATTTTTCTCGTTAAAGGACCCTCTGTCATTGCGCTTTAATATATGGTTGAAGAAAAGGCTGAAGAGAACTTATTCAATTCATATTGTGAAGTGTGAATTGATCCTGTTTGTGTATTTTGATCCAAGGTTGCATCACTAGGCAGTTTCGTTTATAAGTGCAAGTTTGTGCTTTCCTTGTTTATCTTTAATGATCTAATAGATATCTATTTTTTTTTTTCGACGAAACAAAGAGGGAATTAATATGTGCTCGAAGTTTTATAAACAAAATCACAAAAATAAGAAAACAGTATTATCACTAACTAAGCTAACATAAAAAATTACGATATGATTATTTGAGTAGAATTAATATCACTAATTAACAAAGCTAACATAAAAAACATTATTAATTTTTTATCCCTTACAGATACCTTATTATCAATTTTATTTTTTAATGGTTAATTTTATCAATTTATTTTTTTAAATTTTAAATCCGTACAACAAAAATTCCATCCCTTTGAAAAATGAAATTAATAAAATTAAAAGATATAAAATATAAAATAATTCAATTTGCAAGTGACTTAAAACGTGAAAGATTAAATTGATAAAAGTAATTTTTAATAGATATAATTGATATATGATAAATTTTCCGAGAACTAAAAATGAGTTTTAGTCTTATTATTTTCTTTGTTACCAGCATGATAATCTTTCTTTGGGCAAGAAAGTGAGTTTATGATGGTAAATTTCATCGTTATAAGGTTTGTCATCTTCATCAAATAAAGCTTAAACTTACTATCTCACATACAAAATTAATTTTTTAAAAAAAAAATCGTAACTTTATTATATTATATGAAATTTATCATAATTTGTGTGATATAAGATGGATAAAGTCATATCTTGTTAACAGGTTGAGATTTATCTACGACACTTCTACAAATTGTGGTTGTGAAATCAAGGGGAAACAATTTGTGGTTTTGAAGCTTTTAAATTGGAGATGTTAAAATATTCCTTCATTCATCATAATATCTCTATTACTCCTTCCGTCTATTTTTATTTATCGTTTAAGGTTTTTATACAAAGATTTAAAAAGTTATTAAATAATTTTAATTTTAAAAAAAATATAGTTTAAAATAATTAAATTATTCTTTTTCTCACTTTATTACTATTTTATTTTTTTTAATTTTAATTATTTTATTTATTCTCTCTCCATTAAAAGATAAGTATAAAGTTAAAAAAATAAGTAATACTTTTTTAATATTCTCAAATAACAGATATTATTAAATAAAAAAATTTTTTCTTATCCGATCGACAAAAATGAGCAAAAGGAGTATTATCTATCAATATTAATTGCAAAATTATGACCACTGCTACTGGTTAATACATTAATTATTGGCAGTTACCAATTGTGATCAGGGGACAATTTCGGCATAAACTAAGAGCTGTTTGAAAAATTTTCAAAAACTAGCTAGATATCTAAGTTGAGTAATATAAAGTGTTTAGTAATCACTTTAAATTTTAAAAAAATTGGTTTCAACTTTTTCTGAACTCTCTCCCCATTTTTCTACTACTTTGTCTTTCCTAAAATTTATACTGCTAGCTAAAAAAAAACTAACAAAAAATTAAAATTTCAATATTAATAAAACAAAAAGATATTTTTATTTTTTTATTTAATTATTTTATTTCCATTGTATAAACGAAAATTCTAAATGAAAATATCATATTATATTCATACATTAATTTTAAAATTTATTACATAAGTGACATATTCTAATGATATACTTTTAAAAAAAAACTAATTTTGTCATTTGTTTTCTAAAATTCTTTCCAAAATAATTTAATTGTAAACATTTTTATTCTTTAATATTTATTTTTTTATTCATGTAGTTAAGAACATGAGTAAAAAAATTATTTTATTTATAATTCGGTTAAAATTTTACATTTATTTTATTTTATTATTAATTAGTCTTCATTCCAAAGTTAATTGTATAGTTATTTATAATTGTTCATCATTAAAAGTTTACTATCAAATTTAAATCAATTTTATGTCAAATAACATTCATATTAGTACAAGTTTTTAAATAGTTTTGAACCAAATTAAGTTTAATTTGAAACATATTTATTTTTATATAAGCTTATGTAATTGGTATTGTACTATTCGACACTAGTTTTGAAAGTTGCCAAACATCACTTAAGTGAGTGTTTAAATTATATTTTGCTAACTTGATTTTGAATAAATTTAATTTTATAAATTAAATTTTAATAAAAAATAAAATAAATGTTTTTTAAATAATGTTGATCATTTTGAACGTGTAATTACCAAAAATATTACTCAAAAATATTATTATATTGCAACATTTTCTTACCATATTAGTGCCTGATCGTTTAAAGTGTGGTAAATGTCCGTTTGACCACCGCTTTACACACGAAACTTTAGTTAAACGTGCATTTGCAAAATACCAATGTCAAAACAAACAGAGCCGAACAATAAAATAAGTCAATTTAAAAAAAGAATCTTAAAGAAATAAGAAATTTTATATCCTCCTAAATAATTCTTTTAATAATTTTTTTAATTCAATAAAAAATATTTTTAATAACTAAAAAAGAAAGTATTAAATAAAAAGATAAAAACATTTAATATTTTAAAAACTTAAAATATATTTAATATTTTCTTTATTTAATTATTAAGAATATTATGTATGCAAATGTTTGGAGTATACACTATAAGGAGTATATTATTTATATTATTACATTATAACCATATAAGAAGGTGGATTGTACTAGGGATTTAGGCCCTTTAAGCCTCGACCTACAAGGAGACGGGTCATTCATAAAGTGATGATGGACTCCACCGATTCATATCCAAAAACTACAAATAAAACGGGATCTGAAGATATAATTCTGTTATAACAAAAAAAATACTTATCATATGAAGACGACTAGCTCTAATAACAAAATAGGTAAAGTAATCATGAAGGAAAAGGGTGGAAGGCATCATCACAGTGATTTCCCCAAATCCTCTTTAAAAGGATAAGAATAAGTGATAATGCTTTTGTCTTTACTGAAATATTTACCTAGATCTAGTACTCATTTAACCATTGAAGTATCTCTATAGATATTCCCACTACCCTAGACAATCTACCTTGGAATACCTTGATAAGGATATGAAACCAATTGAATTATCATCCTAGACTGAATCAGGAACTGAAAGGTGTACACACTATATATGAAATTTATAAAAGGCAAAAAGTTTGGGCAATATTACATAAAACTCAGATTTAGCTATTAATACAAATGTGCAGATATTACGCTTTTGTGCAAAAATATGAATTATTCTATAACAGGAGGACAAATATTCAGTTGGAGTTTTGAATCTGCACCATAATATTTCTCAGCATACATGATCATCACATCAAAATATTAAATAAATAAAAAGGATAATGTATGATTTTGTAACAGGATATTCATTTCTTTTGCCAGAAGAAACCGGCTCACTATTTGAAAATACCCTAGCAGGTACGGAACAACTGGTTTCTTTTTTTTTTTTTATTTAATGTTTTCGCACAGAAAATATTAATTATTCCGTTTTCAGACTAAGACATGGAACAAGTTCAACAAAAGTTTACAATTAATATTTATAAATTATTTATCATTAGTAAAAATTAAATTTAAAATTTTCAAGTCGACGTAATTCGATCCTTGAATACAATATCCTACTGATTACTAATTCAAGAGGTGAGCTTTTTTTTCCTGTGCCCTAAAGGTTGATTACTTGACTAATCACATTACAACACCTATTTTAGACTCTGCTATTGCACTTTTTTAGCATATAAAAGATTGAATTCTAATAATTATATTATAATTTATTATTATTTGAAAATTATAATAATTATTTCATTAACTATAACTTTTTTATTTCTAAAATAAAATTTCTATGATAAGAGAAGAAACTAAACACCAAAATTAAATTGTCATTATATATTAATATAAATAAGATTAAACAATTTATTTTTGATGATGGAATTTTTATAATAATTTATTTATATATATACTTAATATTATATACTTTCTTATAAATTATTGAATAATACATTTTAAAATTTTCAAAATTTTCCATTCCTTTTATTTTTTTTCTTATTAATTTTTATCAAGTAGTTGTCCCTTATCATAAAAAAAATACTATGTATCTAAAATTTTTTTGTTAAAATTTTTGACAAAGTAATTTAATATATTTATTAATTCTTAGATTAATAAATAATTTTTATTATTTAATTTTATCTAATAATCCTCTTTAATTTAGGTAAGATTTTATCAAAAATTCTAATTCTTTTTTTTTCTGACTTTATAACATTACTTTTTTCTATAATATATGTTATCTAGTATAATTTGAACATCTAAAATTATAAATAAAACTTATTTTGTTAGAATTTCAACTTACGATACTTTAATGGGTTGATTCTCTTTATTTTTATTTTCTTTTATGTTTAAATGCAAGTACATTAAATTTGAGAAATTATATAGTGTGTGCTTCTGATATTATTACTTTACTACCCTTCTAGAATTGGAGACTTTCGTCCGAGTCTTTAAACTTTGAAGTTGTCCATTCCCGGTTTCCATTTAAGCACCCAAAGTTGACGACTTCCTCCCTCTCTCAGCAACAAAACCTTTCCCGTTTGAAATTTTGTGTCTCTGCAACAAATCCTCAGAGTCAGAACCCCTTCATTCTCTCTCTCTCGTGCAGAGTTCGAGTTCCCATGGCCACGGGGCAGCAATCGTTGATCTACAGCTTCGTGGCACGTGGCACGGCGATCCTCGCAGAGCACACTGACTTCACCGGCAACTTCACCAGCATAGCCTTGCAGTGCCTGCAGGAGCTCCCAGCCTCCAACGGCAGGTTCACCTACAACGGCGACGGCCACACCTTCAACTATCTCGCTGATAATGGATTCAGTAAGTTCCACTCTCCCTGTTGTGTCCTATCATGTACTTTTTTTTTTTTTTTGCTTGGTCTCCCTCTCTGATCTTCTTGTTGCTGATGCTTTCTGTTTCTGATTCTTAGTTTGACAGTTTCTGTTAGTTTACTTCAGTTTTTTATAGTGGGTTTTGCTGATGGGGGTTGGTCATTTCTTTGTTCCATGTCCTATTTCTGTTGAATTGTTCAATGATCGTTGAAAGGGTCTCCGGGGTTTAATTGGTTAAAGATATAAAATTATTTAACGTGGCTTTATCTAATAATTTAATCTCTTATAATAGTAAGTTTATGATATAAAATTTGATAAATTTATGTGAGCGGACATATTAAAAATATAATTTATGATATATAGATACGGATACAAATATCGAATAAAGACACTGGTATGACATTGGAACGACACGAGAATACAACATTTTTAAAAAAAATTAAGATATAGATACGACATGATGTGACATATATATATATATATAATATATATCATCTTATAAATCATAAAAAAATATAAAACTATAGTAAGACGTCATAAATAGAAAATAATAGTTGGGTTATTCGATAATTGGGAAGAAAAGTAGAGAAAAAAAATTGTAATTTATTAATCATTGCAAACACAATAAAATACTAAAATTTATTAAATTATTATGGCATTTTACACTTATTGGCACAAAAATTCAAAAATAAAAATTTAAGAATTATAAAATAAAAGTTATTAGTATGTGATGGTGTTTGAGAAATATTCAATACAATATTTGTTATGGGTACTTATGACAGATATTTTGAAATAGTGATATTTTTTATGATATAACCTTCCCGTAATTACTTAAGTTTTTGGAATAAATGGATTATAATACAGTATGGGAGTAGAGATGCCAAGAAAAAACCAGAAATGTGTTTCAGTACAATGAATCTGTTGAATATTCAGTGCCGTCTTAATGTTCACAATTCAAACGGGGAAACGATAAAGCAATGAACCTTGGAGTTGGAACTGGTTAACTCTTTCGTCAGTTGGATTTGAATAAGTTTTATGGATTTGAGTTTAAAGCTAAGAGTCGTTTTAAGTGTTAAGTCTTTATTAAGTTTGTTTTTAAAATCTCCTACACTAGTACAGTATAGCGGTTTATCCATAAAACCCAGGTTTTTTAATTTATTTTTTTATATAATGCTATTATATAGTGTTGTGTTACTAACATTAGATTTTTAGTTTGTTTGGCAATGCAAAATCTGTTTGTGTAGGAAGTGGTTTGCTTCTATGCGAATAACTAGTATTAGGGGAAATTTTTTTTGTCAAGTGCACAAATGTGACTAACATACAGAGTGCAATTATTAGTCTTGTTAAGAGACTCTTGGATGATGATCACTTTGGAAGTTTGATTGTTATATATGTGTTAAACGGTTTAAGTTAAGCAAGTTATTCCTCAATATTTCCGGCATTTATGGCAAATGTGCTGCCGTAAGCTGCTTCAATATAGACTTGGCAATTTCAATTTATTATGCAGATATCCAACTCACCCCACCCCATTTCATATGGAGCAATTTTTCTATCCACACACGTAGAGCCGCGAGGCTCGGGACGGATTAGGATTGTTTATCCTTACATGACAAGTTGGGTGCGATTTGGGGTCAACCTGACCACTCCGCACACCTTATTTATATTAAGTTTATATTTAAAATATATTTCAATGTAGATATCATTATATTAATTTATTTGTTTAAATTATGAATAGATGTAATAAAAATATATTTATTTAGACATTTCTTTTAATTTATGAGATTATAATTGATTTAACATTATGATTAATTATAGAGAAAATAGCATACAGATATCCTAAACTTTAGGTCATTTGCAAATAAATTTTTAAATTTTAAAATCGTCCTAATTAGTACCTAAACTATAAGAATTACACAAATAAATTCTTTTATTTATTTTTCATCTATTCTAAATTAAATAAAAAAAGATTTAAAGTGAATAAAAAATGGATGAAAGGGTTAATTTATGTAATTATTATAGTTTATGTATTAATTAAGATGATTTTAAAGTTTAAGGGTCTATTTGTGAATAACTTAAAACTTAAAGGGTCTGTATACTTTTTTTTCTTAATTATTATATAAATTTATTTAAAATATTAATGAGTACAAGACGGGACGGGTGGGGTACGGGTTTTTAATATTTTTATAGGAACAGATTCGAGATTTGATCCTCAAGATCCACTGGACAAATAGGAGCGAATTATTTGTTATTTTGAGAGGTGTAGAGGGGAGTCGGGTTAAACAAAATTTCATCCCCACCTGCCCCATTACCATACCTACTTTGATTAAATTGATCACTAATGAAATCCTTGTAATGGTTAAGCCTTTTAACTTAGTCAATTTATCTGGTCTCTCTGTAGAACAAAGATAGGAAGGAATGTAGGGAGCAAACTTCTAATGGATTATTTTTTTCAACAAAACATAACTAATGGCATCCATCTTCCATGTGTACTGGAAATATTGGGAATGTCTCGGCTATAACATTGTTATTTATTTGTCTATTTTTCATAAATGCTAACATTGAATTTACTATTAATAATTACATAGTTCAAACGTCAAAGTTTTTAAAAAATAATGTTAACTCATACACGTTATTCACAAAAAAACAACAAATTTTCTCTTTCACACACATTGAATCATTGATTGAGCCCAATGTCATTGATTGATCCGTTTGTAGTGAGACACACACAGACATATATTGCAGATTTTATGGTGCAAACATTGATGCAATGTAAATCAAGAGCAAGAACAAAACATTTATTAACAAACATCCACTTGCCAAACCTATGCTTTTTTTTCTTTTTCTTTTTTCTTTTCCTCTTCTTTTGGCTTCTGGCTGGGCAAGGTGCTGTATAAAAGTTTGACAAACTTGAACAACTCTTGGTCACACGGTTGGATCGCTTATCAAGCAGTCAGATGAGAGGAATATTGTGCATTTGTGAACAGAAATCGGGAATAAGATTTTCCTTTAGCAATGCATATGGAGTATGAACTGCATAGTGAGTTCTGTGATCATACTTATCTATTGTCTTCAATAGTGGAGAGAGCACACAAGTTAAATTTCCAGTTTGGGTTGAGAGGGTTTGTTTGTTAGAAGAAGCATCTTAATCAACTATGAATGGGATCAAACTACTCCTTTTTTGGCCATTAAGGATATGTATGGACGGAGGAGTTGAGGAAAAAAAAAAGGAAAGGTTGATTTTTAATTTTAAATTAAGAAAATTATAAAATGTTTATAAAAATGAAAAATGAAGGATAAGAAGATTACTTGCCAATCTTCCATTTTATACTTTCATTTTAAAAAATTCTCCAATAAAAAAGAATTTTTAATTAAAATAAAAAATTTACCTTCTCTTTTTTTTCCCCTCAAAACTTCTACATCCAAACATACCCTAAGGATTCTGATTAGTCTGTTTTCCTAAAAATTTTGGCCAATCAAGATTCTAATTACTCTTGAAACTCAATCCAATTGTAATGAGCAAAATTGTATTGAGATTTAGAAGACCAATGCTCTCACCTTGTAATAAGCTTTCGGCAGAAAAATCATTACTTCTCAAGTTTACCCCAGAAAAATATGTCTTATCTCATGCATGATTTATAACATTCTGTCTGGGAATTTTTCATAAACAACTTGTTCTCCTCTTCTTTTGTGCTACTTTATTACGTTGGGTGGTAAGTTCAACATTGATAGGACTACTAATTATATTCTTATGAGCTTTCAAGAAGGTTTGATGGTAATTTGAAGTATTGCAAAGGAAATCTCATGTGTTTTAAGGAAAATAATGTGCAATGATCTTTACTTTCTGAAATTGCTTATATGCTTTTTAATTTCAATATTGTTCCTCCTTTCCTTGCTGAACTTATACTTTAACTAGTTGGACTAACTTGATTTATTAATTTGTAGCTTACTGTGTAGTGGCAGTGCAGTCTGTTGGTCGACAGATTCCAATGGCCTTTCTTGAACTTATCAAGGAGGATTTTACTAAAAGATATGGTGGAGGAAAAGCTGCAACAGCGGCTGCTAAAAGCCTTAACAAAGAATTTGGGTGCATTATGTTTACTCCTTCTGTATAAAACAAATGTGCCTCTCTGCTGTGAATTGCACTGATATGAAGCTTTTTCTGTATATGGTTTAGACCAAAGCTGAAGGAGCATATGCAGTACTGTATGGAACATCCAGAGGAGGTTAGCAAACTTGCAAAAGTGAAAGCTCAGGTTTCTGAAGTCAAATCAGTTATGATGGAAAATATTGATAAGGTATAGCACTGCTATATTTCTAGAAAATTTTACTCTCACTTGTTCTTACTTACAATCTTCTCCCAAATTCAATCATTTAAAATAAAAGTAATCATTGGAGTTTGTGCATTGATTAAAAAATATCAGAAAATGATTACTTTTTTTTTAAATAATTGAGTGTGTGAGAGAGTGTGACAAAAAGGGTGAAAGAGTAACACTATAGTTCCCCTGCAACTTTATATGCAGTTATGGCCTTTGTGGTGGGTAGGATGTAAGGATTATCTCATATATTTTTCTTTTTAACATCTGAGATTTCCTCAATCTTTCATTGCTGGGGAAAATTTGAGGTGGTCAAAGGGAAACTTAAGTAGTATACCTCCACATCCATCCCCAAAACAATTGATTATGAGGTTACTGGAATTTCATCTGATATGTGGCCGATCATTGTATTATATCTTGTATGCAGGTTCTTGGATCGTGGAGTGCAGATTGATGCTTTTGGTGGATGAAACTGAGAACCTTCACTCTCAGGTGAGATGCCTTTATTGTTCGCACCATGAACCAAACAAGCAATTTTATGGGAAATCAAAGTTAGGAGATGACTTTAGATGGAGTAGAGTTTGCATTTAAATGTTTGGTTGGTTAATCCATGTGCTGTGAAAAACATGGAAGTAGTTATCTTAAATAGGAACATGTACTGGACATGTAAATGTTAGGTTCCTTTATAGAATGAGTTATTTTCATCTGACACGTGGAAAGTGAATTTTGAAATGCAATAAGATCACTTTGTTATCAGATGCAACCAAGTCCAAATATTTTAGTCCAAGTCATGAAAGTTTCATAAAATCATAGAATATAAAACTATCTAAGATGACTCAATGTGTTTATGTTTATTGTTTATAAATTTTATGTATAGCAACCCTGTCTATTGAGATTTCTTTCTGTATAACACCTGTCTACTTGCTGGTAGTTGCCAAAATCTTCTTATCTAGAAAAATATCATGGCTGAAGTCCTTTTCAGTAATTTTCATCTAAACTGCATTAGGTTGATTTGTTATCAGTTTTTAACTAAGGGTTAAACCTTGCACTAGCTGTGTCTGGTACACAGATCTTTGGTCTTGAAAATTGTATATGGGCAGTAATTGGAATGCCAATTGGTATGGCTTTGCAGGCACAAGGTTTCAGGCAGCAGGGAACCCAGATAAGGAGAAAGATGTGGTATCAGAACATGAAGATAAAGCTAATAGTTCTTGCTATCATAATTGCCTTGATTCTCATAATTGTTCTTTCTGTGTGTGGTGGCTTTAGTTGTGGTGGATGAGTTTTCTCACTCATCTAGAGTCGTTACTGCATGAGGCCTTTTTGTAATTTAGTATATTTGCATATAATGAACATTATAGATTTGTTTATTTGACATTTGACATTCTGAGGCTTCCTGCAAAAAAAAAAAATGCAAGAAAGGAAAATGGGGTGAGAGAAAGGAAAAAGAACAATGTGTAAAGGTATGATGATGGCACATTGGCCGTTTTTCATTTCTCCCTCCTCTCTCTAAACAATAAACACTGATTGTTTCAACTTGTAGAATTGTATAGATTTGGTAATAATGTTATGAATTGTGATTAGCATTTTCAATTTTCAATTTGTTTTAGATTCCATTGCCATTCTCCCGTGAAAATATTTGAATTCAAGATTTCGTTTCATACATAAGAGCTTGTTTGTGTTTTGGTATCCTAGTTCTTGAAAATTGTTTCATAAAATACGATGCAGAAACAATTCTGAAAAACAAAGTAGCTAAAAGAAGTGTCTGGTTAATTTGGTTTAGGAATATGCTTTAGGAGTAATCCAATAGAAAACCTGTTTGGTTTAAGATGCTTTCTCAGCTTAAGATATTTCTAGTTGAATTTCAACAATTTAAAGATTTGCAAGAGGTACAAGGTGAAGGGACAATTCGATTAACGAATCCTTTCCACAATTTATAAATTGAAATGCATCTAAAGGCCGTAAAGCTTCACTGAAAATTCTTGAATTTCTAAAATGATTCAAGCATTTCTGTTTCCCAACTTGGACCGAAAGAGGGATGAGCAAACTTACATGATGTACTTTGGTTGGGTTGGATTCTTGGAAGTTGTAGAAGAAATTATTTGGTAAATTTTTTTGAACTGTCTAAAAATACAACAACAAAATAAAGTATGGTTTACATATATAAAATAACACTAAACAATGATTCTCAGAGATAAAATATCTCATCCTATTTTCTAACTCATGCTCTATATCATATATGTACAATTGCAAGAAACATAACCTGCAACCCTTGTTAGGATAAAATCTTTCTGTATTGTGATATATTGCACCTTGAGCACATGAGATATATATACCATGGCCTCTTGTGAATACCCCTTCACAACATGAACACTGCATGAAGTGAAGCATGTATATGGTAGCAAGTATATGGTTGTAAATTCTAATATGTTGCCTAAAATGTCTTGTTCACTTGTAGGGTCTAAAATTATTTTCAAGCAATTTTAAGGAGCATTTATATTTTTCTTTTTAAGCAGCACATATATAGTACATTTATGGTAAAATAATTGTGTAATACAGCATGTACATGTCATTGGAGTAGGCAACTGAGATTTCATCATTCTCACATTCTTACGAAAACTTCGAGCACTATTATGTGTTGCTCGGAAATTGTATCTTATTTGTGCATTAGTAAAAATTGGTATAGTTCCTATAATAATTAACAAAGAAATATGTGTCACTATACAAATAGTTTATTTTTAAAATAGGAGACCAAATATTTCATTTTGCTAAAATAAAATGATCAAAATTGTAATTAAGTATTATATACAATAAATACTTATTTATATTACTATTTGTATATTTGAATTAACTTATTTTGTAATTATAATAATTTATAATTAAATTTTTATTAAAAAAATTTTAAAAATTATTTTTTAAAATTAAATATGTATTTATATTAACTTATTTTATAATTAAAATAATTTATAATTAAAATTTTATTAAGAAGTGACTTTTTCTTGTAAAAAAACTGTTGCCAAATATGATCTTAATACAGCCTATTTGTTTACGTGTACAAAGCACGTTGTGAATGCTCGTCGGAAAAAAGCAAGGTTTTATTGCTAAGAGAAGAAGTGCATTGAGAAACGCGAAAACATGTTAGAAACGGAAGTTTAGGGGTTTAAAATGCAAAACAAACAGGTAGACACATATTTAAAAAAATTACTTGTTTTTTAAAAATATTTTTAAAAAATTTTAATTATAAATTATTTTAATTACAAAATAAATTAACACAAACACGAATAATATCCTTCCCTTAATTTACCTAATGTATTCCCGAACATGTTTGAATGTTGTATCCCTCATTTAAATCTAACAAAAATTTGAAAATGAAACAATACGGCACAGCGTGGCATTTCCGTTATAACCGACGAGTTCCAAGGGCACTTATACAAAACTCTTCGAATCAAAGACAAGCTCTTTTCTTTTCTGAAAAGCAAAAACGGCCTTCTTTTCTCTCTCTTCCTGGCTTTCTCTTTCTACAACAGAAACAGTCACCACCGGTTCCTCTCTCTCTGCCGCAAACAATCCCTGACGCGCCACCTTCTTCCTCTCTGAACCTCTCAGTAGGGTTTTGGTTTCGGTTACCATTGTGGTTCCAATGGGACAGCAATCGTTGATCTACAGCTACGTGGCGCTCGGAACCGTGATCCTTGCCGAGTACACCGAGTTCACCGGAAACTTCACTGGCGTGGCGGCGCAGTGCCTCCAGAAACTCCCTTCCTCCAACAACAAGTTCACCTACAACTGCGATGGCCACACCTTCAACTAACTCGTTGATAATGGATTCAGTAATTCCTCACTTTGTCTCTCTGCTTCTTCGTCTCTGTCTTTCGCTGATCTGCATCCTTTTCTCTTTTCTGTGTTCGGTGTCTCTTTCTTTGATTTGGGTGTATGTTATTCGTTGCACCTTGATCTGCGTGCAGAAAATGGGAAAAAATGCTCTTTGCTATTGGCTATATGTTGCTTGATGTGGTGCGATTAGTTTAACGCTTAGAGTTGATTCTAATGGCTGAAAGTTTCTCAAATTTAAAATGGGTTTTAGACCTTTTGGTATTGGGGTTGATAACTCATTTATGCATCCTCCAACTGGGTTTTGTCTAATGATCATGGAAGCGCCGTCTTGTGAATGTTTGCACTTAGTTGCCAATAAGTATAACTGAATTGAATCGTTGAGTTGTTATTCAGGTGAACTGAGTATCAATGAACTTTGTTTTCTTATAGTCATATCCTGTAGTTTCTAGCGTTGCATCTGATGTTGTTCCATTACTTAAATCCATATGGCTCGGCCTTAAAATAATTTTCCAGTAAGATATAGAAATGAATTTGAATCATTAAAGAAGAGGGGAGACATTTCAAATTTCATGTTACATTTATACATGTAATGATTCTCTCAAATTGAAATTTTAGTATCATTGTTTTATTTCAGGTGTTGCATTTATCATTGTTTTATCGTATTGTTGTTTCAATTCTTATTTGTGTGATGCTGTCGTATAGTGAAATCAAAGTTTGGTGTTAGTGCCCCTTATATATCATCTAATTTTAGTTTGAAAAGTTAGCAAAGTATAATTATTTCAGATGTTTCCAATGATGGTATTATGGGTATATTTAATTGCTACATCATGTGTTACGGTGCAAAAATTATGAATTATTGTGAATGCATGGAAAAAAAAATAATGTGAACTTTGTTGTATCATACCACACCAAGTAGCTCCTGTGAAATAAAAAATCAACCCCTTGGATGGTTAGAGCTTAAGTTAAAATTTCCATTTTGATTTTGAAAGTTTTGCCAGAAAGAGAATGTTTATGAATCAGAAAACAGGACATATTACTCTTTCCCATGCCACTGAAGATCCTAATGGATCTGGATTCTGGTAACATGTTCCATATTTTATGTTAGAAATGGTAATAAGATACTTAATGCTGACTTTGTGATAGGCTTTCAACATTAAAATGCTATGCTTTTTATTTTTCCTTCATGAAAAAACCTCTATTCTATGATTAATTAAGATTTTGCAAAATTAAAAATTTTGGTTAACAACATTATTTGTTCACAATTGTTAAGTTGGTATTGAGGAATGAGGACTGCACTAAACATTATTCCATTTGTTTTAGTTGTACAGGATATACTAGCAACAATTATCTAAGTTACTGAAACAGTCAATTCTGACTTTGTTATTGCTAATAAATTTAGTATATGTGTGTGTGTCTGTGTGTGTGTGTGTGTGTTTATTTAACTTGATGCTTTCTCTTGTTTAGACATTGCTTGCCTATTTCTACCGAAGTTGCAATCACCCTTAGTTGGAACTAACTTAAATCTATTGATTAATGTAGCTTACTGTGTGGTTGCGGTTGAGTCTGCTGGTCGGCAGATTCCAATTGCCTTCCTTGAACGTATCAAGGAGGATTTTACCAAGAGATATGCCGGAGGAAAAGCTGCTACAGCAGCTGCTCATAGCCTCAACAAAGAGTTTGGGTATTTACATCTGCTGCAATTTTATTAAGAAAATGTGCACTGCTATCATGACATCCATTATTTTGAAATATTTATTCATTTTGATGTAGACCTAAGTTGAAGGAGCAGATGCAGTACTGTGTTGATCATCCTGAGGAGGTTAGCAAACTTGCTAAAGTGAAAGCACAGGTTTCTGAAGTCAAAGGAGTTATGATGGAAAATATTGAGAAGGTAAAGCACTTGTCAATATCATCTTAAATCCCCCTTTGCTTGGGAAACTATACAAAAAAATTTATTTTCTTTGTTGTGGGTGGGGTTGAAAATGTTTCCTGAAGCCAACATTTCCTCAAGTCTATTATTTTTTCTTGATGGGTGGCTCTAACATTTATATTCTATTTGCAGGTTCTTGACCGTGGAGAGAAGATTGAACTTTTGGTGGATAAAATTGAGAACCTTTGCTCTCAGGTCAGCTGGATGCTATTATATTTATTAAGAAATTTGGAGCAATTTTGTGAAAACTTGAACTAATATCTATTGATAAAACTAATTTTCTAAACTGCCTTTTAATTTGATCATGTTTCAAAATAAAAGTCGTCTGTCTATAAGCAAGCCTGTCTTTCACATTTCCTTAGCAGTAGTGAGGCTAGTGAGGTGGTGTGAAACACTGGATTTAATTGTTGACTGCAATCTGCTTCTATTTGGTAATATTCATAATTCATCTGAAATATATTATTCTTGTTTTTCCTTCATTTTTCGCCTTCAAACATTAGATGTGATTCATATTTTTGCCTTCAGTGACTGTCTTATAGAGAGAACCTCAATCTCAAAATTTTGTCAACCCTTTTTCTTGCATGTGATTCATGAATTGATATGATTTTGCAGGCACAAGATTTCCGGCAGCAGGGAACAAGATTTGGAAAAAAATGTGGTTCGAAAATATGAAGATAAAACTAATAGTTTTAGGTATCATAATTGCCTTGATTCTCATAATTGTTCTTTCTGTTTGCGGTGGCTTCAACTGTGGTAAATGAGTCTTCTCATTCATTAAGATTGTCACTAGCAGATTGCGTTTGCCTCTTAGGTGGTACCAGTGCTTTTTGACTTATTTTTAATTTCTTTCTACTTCTGTGATGGCCTATATTGTATGACATGGTTTGTATAGTGTGTAATCCTTTTTTTTGTCTTCAGAAACTTGTCTCCCATATTGTAATGCTAATTTTGCGTTTCTATAGTTTTGGTGGGATTTTAGGTAATTGGTTTGAAGATTTGATGTTTTTTTTTTTGCTTAAGTTGAGAAACTGCCAACCGTTGCCTCGTTGAGCTTCCTCTTGCCATGTTTTTCTAAGACTTGAGATAATATTCGCAGTTTCTGTGTGCAAATTTATCCAACTTCGATGAGCCCTGTTTCTGTGCCATTCTTAAAGCAAGCAGTGTAGGTCTTTAATCTGTGATGGGGATTCGCAATTGTAAACGTATTCATTAGCTTTGCTCGAAAAAGACCAGTGAAACATGCTTGTCCAAATTATGCTTGCTAAATAGCAAAATATATGGAATAGCAGGGTGACTAAGTTCAAGGGAATGGCTAGGTTTAAAAGACAAAAAGTTTGAAGAATCTATAAACAAAAAATGGTGGACGGATGCTGGAATTTCAATAATCCTGGAAGGTATATGCAGTAGTTTTGTTTTCTTCTGCAATTGCAATTCTTTTTCGAACTTGGTGAAATAAGATGCAGTTTGATATGGTGATAAACAGTAATGATTTTAGAGATAAAAAATAAAAACAATGCGGACCGCATGTGTCAGAAATCTTTGCACTATAGAGCCTACGGGGGCAGATCCAGTGGAAATGTCTTCTAAATCCAAGCTAAGAGCATATTCAATCTAAGTGCAGCTCATTTGACCTCGAGGACATGATTTGGAATTATAAGTAATATTGTTAAAATTAGACTGAATAATAAATCAATAATATTTTTAATTTAAGTTTAATTGTTTAAATTGATTTGTTGAATCAGATAATATAATAATATGAAATTTATAAAAATATTTATAAAAGGTGGAAAAAGTATTGAATTTTTTTAGATAAAAAGTAATAATCAATTGGTAGAATTAGTTAATTTGACTGGTTTAAGCTATTTTATCTGGTTTTGATTAATTTAAAATAATTTAATTATAAAATTAAATTATAAATAAATATTTAATTTATTATTGAACTAGTCCGACTGTTTATGACAATAGTGATTATAAGTACACAATATGGGATTATCCATTTAAAATGTCAAAGTTCACAAGCTTCTCGTTCCTCTTTCAAAGGCCACAAAAGAGAATTGATATCATTGCTTGCACAGAGTCTGTTGGGGAGAATCTGTAGCTCTGCACTCTTAGCAAAGCTGCATTTAATAATGCAGGTAGGCTTGTAATGCATCCTATACTTTTGACCAACCTCATGTTCTTCTAGTGACTATCCCACCGACCCAAATGCATTTTCTTTTATGGACGGACAGAGCCCAAAAATCTAAACAAAAATCATCACACAGATTATGACGGCTGAACAGATTAGGCAGGAAATATGGCAGTGGTAGTCAATCAAAATGGTTCTACCCACCCCACTTGGTTAGCAATAAATCATTTGAGCCATGGAAAAGCTACTTCCTAAGTTGACCTGCACTGGGAATAATTAAACGACTCTCTTCCAAGTTCAAACTCAGTTGTCTTGGGACAATTATCCCTGAGACACTTGTACAACAAAGGCCACAGTCAAAATGCTACCTGTTACAATTTTTGGCCTGAAAAAGCGTGGGGTGTGGCCGGAAGTGATTTATATTTAATAAAAAAATTATGTTTAATTTACAAATAAAAAATAGTTAGATTCAAATTAAATGAGATTTTAAAATTAGAATTATATTTAAAAAATAATACAAATGTCAAAATAAATAAAATAAAAAATAAGTAAAAACTTATTTGAGCCTTTAAAAATTAATTTAAATAAGGCAAATGGTCATCCAAATACGCTTTAAGTTAAATTAAATGAATGCGATTCTTAACATCCAATCACATGTTGGGCACAAGACCAATCAGCTTGCTCTCATTGCATGTCATTTCATTATGTGGTTATTATATTTTTGGAGAAATTATATTTACATTTTTTTAGATTAACACTTATTATACCTGGTACTTTTTTTATTTGAAAAATTATATCTACATTTCTTATTTTATATACTATTTTTATATTTGATACATTTCTTTTTGTGATAAATTACATCTATTTTTTCTACTTTATGTATGGTCCTACACCAAATTCTCTTGTAACTAGCAAAGTAAGGGAAATAGATATAATTTCTTAAACAAGGGAGTGGCGAGTGTAATAAGCATTAACTTCAAATGATGCCAATGTAACTTGTCTTTTTCTTTTTTAATCAATTTACATGATATCTTTAATAACAGAAGACAATAACAATTTACATAACTCACGTGGCATACATGTAAGAGAATTAAGTATCGAGAATACCTAAAAATTTATCATTTTGCCAAAACA
This sequence comes from Castanospermum australe, assembly GCA_019955255.1. NCBI lineage: Eukaryota > Viridiplantae > Streptophyta > Magnoliopsida > Fabales > Fabaceae > Castanospermum > Castanospermum australe. The sequence continues at coordinate 962,477 of NSJW01000381.1, read as the reverse complement.
CTTTTTAGAAAAGAATTTTCATTAATTTATCAATCAATTGTTATTATTTTTATTTATTTAATTAATCCTTTGAAGTTAATTTTAATTTTTAATTAAATAAGGGCAACGTTAGCGTGACATTTGTGAAAAGAATTTAGAATCACTAACTATCAATATAGTCTTGACAGCCCTTTGACTCATAAGTGATGTAAGCATTTGATCTACCAGTAATCAATTAACAATCTTTTTTAATTTAATAAATTCTTCAATTTAATTTAATCTCATTAATTAAATAAAAATAATGCAGCCATGACAGCTCTTCACCCTCAAAACAAATTAGGATTACTAACTGTTAATATTGTCGTGACGACTCTTTAATTTGTTAGTGATATATTTATTAATATTTTTTAGAACAAAACAATCAATTAATCTTAATTTCTTTTAATCAATCAATAAAATATTTCACATCCAATCAATCATTTTTCAAATTAAAATCTTTTAACTCATAATTATTTTTATAAGAATTATATGATTTTGACTTTTCACGTGGAGACACGTAGGTATGTAAGACAAGTTAAAATTATAAATATTTTATTTAATTCTATGTTTTTTTAGTCAAAATTATAAATATTTTTATTTATATTTTAAATATTATTTTTGTTATTGTTTTAATTTTGTTTTTGTTTAAATGAGTGATTTAAATGTTTTAAGGCTATCAATATGTTGCACAATTAACTTAGGATAATTTTTTTAAGATGAATGTATTAGGATGTAGTGTTTTATCTTTTCCTGTATATAAATAAACTTTTGAATTCGATCTAGTTTTGCACCATTTTTTTCATCTTTATAATGAAAGAGTTTTTTTTAATAATTTCTCTACTAAATAATTATTGATTGCAACTTTATTTTTTTAATTTCTCTTGTCATTTTGTCACGATAGCCCTTCGAAAACTGTCGTAACAATATTTGATACTTAAATAGCTTAACTAGTGTGATCCCTAATCTTCACATTCAGGGTGGAGCTAGAGGAAGATTGAAAGAGGAGGGGGGAGGGGGGAAGGGGAGGCAAAGTGAAAGAAAATTTATTTGGAGGGGCCAAGGTAAGAAATTTTAATTAAATGAATATTTATTAATTCATGACTCTTAAAACTTCAACCCTCAACACAACTCAAATTAAAAATTTATTTTTTAAAATAATTTAATTTATAAACCCTTCCGTTTCTTCTGAATCCATCAATACCAAAGCATAATTAACCTTTCTATTTCTGTTCAATTCCATTCTTAGTAATTAATTCTCTTTTTTGTTCCTTTAATTTCTCTCCTATAGTGCCTACATAATAAAAGAAAGCAAAGTTGAAGGTCATTCGAAGTAAGAAGTACGAAAGAATACTATAGGTATTATACCAAACAAGCTAAGCCAATCTTAGTTATAATTTGGTTCCTTTTGGGAAAAATCTCATTAGGAATGAAGCTCACCACAACCGACAGCTGTGACGAAAGGCGGTAAAATCGGGTCTGCTTAAAATTTTAGTTAAGTTATTTTTAAAAAATTAACGTTGCAAGATATATTTTGAAAGAATTAATGTCAATTAATAGTATTGATTATATTTCAAAAGGAAGAAAGAGAGGGGCGAGGAAAAAAGATAGTGATAATTAATTGGATACTAAATATGAGAAAATAAGTTTTATATATACATAGAAATTATATGAAGTGAGAGTAATTTTTATTATAAAAAGTGAGATAAATAAATTTTAATTATTAAATTATATATAAATAATTAGAATTATATTTTATTTAAAAGTTACATAATTATTTAAAAAAATTATATAATTTTTTATTTTAATTTAAATTATTTATATAAAATTTAATAATTAAAATTTATTTTTTTTTTACAATAAATATTATTTTTATTAGATATGTTCATTATATATATATATATTGCTAGAATTTGGTAGGATGTCGCTTTTCCATTTGGAATGAGTGGTGATAATTATTTGCAAGTTGCATTATATTTGATTTTTCTATCACATTGATGTATGCAGCACTTATCATGTCACAAGACTATAATTTTGTCCATGGACGGCCCTTACTTATTTTTCTTCTATATATATTACTTTCCCAATAAAAAAAATATTTTAAGTACATGTACTTAGCCCATCATCTTTGGCAATTCACCTGTGAAGGCCGATTCCTTTCTTTCATTAGGATGGTATTTAGTATTAATTAATATAAGCACTTTTTATCTGGGTACATTTTTAATATATTTAAATAATACATTATATTTTTTTTATTAATATACTAGACAATAAAAACTTTTTTCCCATCTCACCTCTTTCTTTTTCAAGAGAGTGAACTATAATGTCACACTAGATAGACAAGAAAAAGTCGTAAAAAAATGCTTAAAAAATCCAAGAAAAAGTCGTAAAAAAAGGTTAAATTATGTAGACTTTTTATTGGAAAAGTAACAACTCTAAAAACTTTCTTACGAAGCAATAAAGCAATCATAATTTAACTTAAATTTGTTTTTCTTTTGAAGTTGCAGCTGAACTTACAAATCAATGGTTGATTTTAATTGTACGAGCAGGAGTTTTTCCTCTCTTAAACGATGAACATCACATGCTATCATGTTTTCTTTTTTCTTTTTTTCCTTCTTTTTGTTTTGGGCACCCATGCTTCCCTGCTTTCAAATTAGTTATTTTTCAATCAGCGGCTTTGGAGAAGCAAACTTTTGGATTATTTGTTCACGCGCTGAAATGCATCTTCTGACAGTTGTTATCAACAATGCTTCCAATATTTCTTCACAAGTGGCCCACAATAATGAGCGGTGTCTTGGATCTTTTGGCAAGTCGGCATGTTGGACAAGGATAAACTCGCAAGTTTGTGGAAGATAATAAAAGATTAATATATTATTGTTTTGTTTCGAATGCTTATATACATTTTTGTGTTAAATAATTGTTTTACATTTAAATCGATGATGAAGTACTTTTTATTAATTTTTTTGGATTTTTTCCAGAACACCAGGATAACAGTATTCTATTTGAATGGGTTATTAAATATTAAATGATTATTAATTCTCATAATAAATATTTAAAGTCTATAAAAAATAATTTCAACCAATAAATGTTTAATACTCCTATTCTGAAAAAAAAAAGATAAATACTAGAATAGTCCAATAACTTAATATACACAACTTATGTATACTAAGTCTATATAGAATCTTTTTTTATGGGATTTTTTTGGTACCAGACGAGTTATTATTAAAAAATTAAATAAAAATAAATTAATAATATTTTTATGTTATGTAGAGTACTGGTACCAATTTTATAAGAAAAGAAGAGCGAGCTGTCCCCATTCTAAAAGTGACAGCAATACCTTAACAGTATATTTAAGTTGTCTATTAGTAAAGTGATTGTCTAGTAATAAGTAATCACAAGTAGCAAACGAATCTACACGACTCGATCCTTCCTTCGGCAGGGTCAAGACAATGCTGTCTACGGACACAGGTTTTGGCTTTCCTTTTAGCAGATTTCATTCATCATAAACACCTCCTTACCCTCTCTTCTTGCGACCCATTCCTGCAACCCTCTCATTGTCATTCCGGATTCCTTATTTACATTCCAAGTTAGACTTTATTGCTTTTGGTTTGGATAAAAAAAAAAGGAAAAAAAGAAAAAACAAAGGGGTTGCAGATTGTTTGCCTTTTGGTTTCGTTCTTCAGTCTTCATATTATTTGCTTTTAGATTCCCAGTTTCTAGTCCACTTTAGAGTTTATTGCTTTTCAGTGAAAAAGAAGCAAAAGAAGGTGTCTTTGCCTTTTGGTTTCATTCTTCAAATTTTCCTTTCTGATTCCTTGTTTCTATTTTCTACTTATATATAAATTTGAAAAAACCAACACAAGAAAAAGAGAAAGAAAAAAAAAAATTAAAAAGGGGTTGCAGATTATTTGCCTTACGGTTTCTAAAGTCATTTACATCACTCTATTAAGTGAAGCACTCACCATCAATTAATATCGCCGGTTTCCCTTAGAGATCGAAGGCTTACAGTGCTGCCTCTATCAGTAGCTCACTTCCCTGCCGTTAATGTTGGAGAAGGAAACTATAAGTGAGCTTGCTCTGTTCGTATCTGTAAGAGGGGTTAATGCTTTCGTTTCTGTTTGATACTTCCTACTGTTCCTACTTGCTACGTTTCTTTCTGTCTATCCTATTGAAATAGTTCACTTAATTATGTTGCTATATTTCATAAAATATATAGAAGGAAAAGGGGATCTTAAAGTGTTTGATTTTCCAGCATAAACACAAACTGCTTGTTCTTTTTCCCAGTCTCTCGTCAAAGGAAAAGGTTTTACGCTTTTAGCATCTGTTTGCCTTTTCATTGATCATGTTTCCCCTCCTCATTTCCTCATCCAAACTAGTGTTTCTTCTTGCTACTAGTCTCAAGTCAGAAGAAGGAGCTAGGAACAACAGTAGCCATGGATGCTCTCGTTTCCGTCACTGCAAAAGTTTCAGAGTATACGGTGGCACCTATTGGACGGCAAGTGGGTTATTTGATATCCTACGAAGACAATTTTAAGGAGCTAGTGGATCATGTTAAGGTGCTTGAGGGTGCAAGAGATGGAGTCAAACATTCGGTTGAATCTGAAAGACGGAATGGAAAAGAAATTGAAACTGCCGTACATAACTGGTTGGACAGAGTGGATGGGGTCATTCAACAGGCAAATCAACTCCAAGAAGATCCTCGCCGTGCAAAGGTCAGCTGCTTCAATTTGATGTTACGACATCAACTAAGTAGGAAAGCTAAGAAGCTGGCAAAAGATGTTGTTGAAGTACAAGGAAAAAGGAAGTTCGATCGAGTTGGTTACCTTCCTGCTCTGGATGGAGCAATTTCTGTTTCTGCTACAAGAGGTCGTGAAAAAAATGACACAAGGAAATCAATTAAGGAGGACCTTGGGCAGGCTCTAAGAGACCCTAAAGTAAGCAGAGTTGGGGTCTATGGGCTGGGCGGTGTGGGTAAGACCACTCTAGTGAAGGAAGTTGTTCAAAAAGCTATGGATGACAAGTTATTTCATGCAGTGGTTATGGCCAATGTATCTCAAACTCCAGACCTTGGAAGAATTCAAGGTGAGATTGCAGATCTGTTGGGCCTGCGATTTGATGAGGAGACTATTTTTGGTAGAGCATGCCGCCTATGCGAGAGAATTAAAAAGGAGGAAAGTATCCTTATCATTCTGGACGATATCTGGACAAGACTTGATTTGGAGAAAGTGGGAATTCCTTTTGGAGAGAAACATAATGGTTGCAAAATGTTGATGACTTCCAGAAATCAAGATGTATTGCGTGAAATGGAGTCTCAAAAGAATTTCAGACTCGAAGTTTTGAGTGAAGAAGAAACATGGAGCTTGTTTAAAGTCATGGCCGGGGATGTAGATAAAGAACCTAATTTGCAACAGATAGCATTCGAAGTGGCGAAAAAGTGTGCAGGTTTGCCTGTTGTCATTGTTACGGTGGCACGAGCATTAAAAAATCAAGATATTCATGCTTGGAAATATGCGTTAAACCAATTAGCAAGAATTGACAACAAAGAGTTGCATGAGATAACTTATTCAGGTCTGGAGTTGAGTTACTGTCATTTGGAAGGCAGTGAAATGAAAGCATTATTCTTGCTTTGCGCTACGATTGGAGAATGGCCTTGGATTAGTGACTTGTTGAAATATGGAATGGGTTTAGGTATATTCAAACACGTAAATTCAATGGAAGAGGCAAGAAACAGACTTTACAAAATGATAAGTGCATTGAAGGCGTCTTGTCTGTTGCAAGAAGCTGACACAAGCGTGGAGATTCTAAAAATGCATAACGTTGTTCGAGATGTAGCTATCTCACTTGCGTCTAGGGATCAAAATATTTTTATGGTAAAAGAGGATGCCAAGTTAAAAGAATGGCCAACAGATGAATTGCTTAAAAGATGTCCCCAAATATTCTTGCATTGGTGGGATATCTCTGAACTTCCTGAAAGGTTAGATTGTCCTGAACTCAAATTATTTTTGTTGAATAGTTCAAAGCGCTCTTTAAAAATCTCAGATTCCTTTTTTGAGAGTATGAAAAGCCTTAGAGCTTTAGGTTTAGGTGACATGGACATTGATTCCTTGCCCACATCGTTTCATTCCCTGACCAGTATTCATACATTGGGCCTATATCGATGCACTCTGGGGGATATGGCTGCTATAGGAGCATTGAAGAATTTAGAAATTCTTACCCTCAAGAATTCATCTATGGCAACATTACCCATTGAAATAAGACAATTGAACCGTCTAAGACTCTTGGATTTGAGCAGTAGCGGAATTGAATTCTTCCCACCCAACATCATAGCGAGCTTAACCCAATTGGAGGAGTTATATTTGGGCAATACCTCAATTGATTGGGAAACAGAAAATTCAAATAAGCAAAACAAAAAATGCTAGCCTGGCTGAGCTTCGACACTTGTCTAACTTGACAGCTCTAGAATTACAAATTCGTGAGGCTTGGATTTTGCCAAGAGACCTGATGTTTGAAAAGCTAGAAAGATATAAAATAGTTATAGGAGATGTTTGGGAATGGTCTGACATTGAGGATGGAACCTTGAAAACATTGAAACTTAAGCTTCGTACCAACATTCATTTGGAACATGGGATTAAAGCATTGATTAAAAAAGTGGAGAATTTATACTTGGATGAAGTAGATGGCATTTGGAATGTGCTTTATCAGTTGAATGGGGTAGGATTTCCACTGTTGAAGAACCTCTACATACAAAATCATGCCAAAATTAAGCACATCATTGACTCAATGGAGAGGAATCAAGCCCAGGTTTCCTTTCCAAACTTGAAAGTCCTAGTGCTTCACAATCTCAATAACTTGGAAAAGATATGTCATGGCCCACTGGCTAATGATTCTTTTAGCCAACTCAAAGTCATCAAAGTCCAAAAATGTAATCATTTAAAATATCTTCTCTCCTTCTCAATGGTTAAAGGACTTTTCCATCTTTCAAAGATCGACATTTCTAACTGCAATTCTATGAAGATGATGTTGTTTTTGGATAGTGAACCCAATGAGGATAAGATCGAGTTATTTTCATTGCGCTATCTGACGTTTACAACATTTACAAGCGCTGGATCAGTTTTGTTCAAATCAATTGACATCTTCCATAACCGAGCAAAAGTTTCAACAGTGTGCGGCTTATATTCCCATGCCATTTTTTAGTGCAAAGGTATTTTTTTTTTTCGGTTGCTTTTAGTCTTCTTTAGATGCTTTTTTTATATAAATAATTTATGATAGACCACAAGCTCACACGCATATTAGTAATTTGATAGATGTTGTACACTTATAAACGCTAATAATAGATAGATAAATTATTAATAAGCAATTATAATTTAGAGATTGACATAGAATACAAAACATAAATTAATATGCATGACTTGTCTTCTCTGTTTCCTCTCTTTTATTTTTCTTTAATAGTTGGATAAAAAGTTCTACATTGTATATTGAATAGTGGACGAAGTATTTCTAAATATAAATTTGTCTAATAGCATAACATATATAGATTGATTACTTTGATATTGGGCAATTTTAAAAGTCATTTCTTGTGATTTAATTACATGTCAATACTAACCCAAATAGATAACATTAGAAACATGATAAACCAACTCCAATTTTTCGTAGTGTTTGATGTCCAAAACATTTATATATAGAAACATGATACACCAACTCCAATATATAATTATTTTATAAATATACAGTATTATATTGAATTTTGATTAAAAAAATTGATAGAAACTTTCTTTTTTTGGTTCTTTTGTTTTCTGCTTGACTAGTTAAGTATGTTTTGTAGGTTGCATTTTCTAATCTGGAGACCCTTAAGTTAAGCGCAATCAATTTGAACAAAATTTGGGATAATAATGAACTTTTTGTTCACAAATTGGCAAACTTGATTGTTGAGGATTGTGGTGGCTTGAGGTATTTATTCACATCTACCATGCTTGGAAGCTTTCCGAACCTCGAACGGCTTGAAATTAGTAGATGCCGTATGATGGAAGAGATCATAGCAACGGAAGAGGGGAACAACAATGCAGCATCTGAAAAAGAGGTATGGTAATTCTTTCATTTGGAGCCATAAAATTTTGGGCTTGGGCTCAAATAAATATTTATCATAGTATAAATATAACAGATTCTATATTGTAGTGAAAATTAACAATGATCATCATAAAGCTATTTATGATTTCATAAATTGTGCATCATAGGATCGATTCTCCATGTTGGAGACAATCATATTGAAGGACATGGAAAACTTGAAGACAATATGGCACTACCAATTTGAAAGATTAAAGACGTTGGAAATCCAAAATTGTGAGAAAATTGTGCTTGTCTTTCCATCTTCTATGCAAAGAACATATAATAATCTGGAGAAGTTAGTGGTTGTTGATTGTGCTTCAGTTGAAGAGATATTCAAATTGACTTCCAATGACATGAGCAGCAAAGAGGATACAACACAACTAAGAAAACTTACTCTAGATGGATTGCCAAAGGTGAAACAGATATGGAGTAGGGATCCTAAAGGAATCCTTAGTTTTCATAATCTACAAGATGTATGTCTTGAATATTGTGAAAAGTTGGAATATCTATTTCCGCTTTCTGTAGCCACTAGCTGCTTGCATCTCAAAGAACTTATTATAAAATGGTGTGGGATGGAGGAAATTGTTGCAAAGAAAGAAGACTCCATGTGTACAACTGCCATGTTTGATTTTCAAGAACTGAACTCCTTAGAGCTTTGGCAGTTAGATAAACTCCAGAGATTTTATGCGGGGAATCACACTTTATTATGTCCATCTTTGAAAGTAATAGATGTTTCCAATTGTGCAAAATTGAATTTATTCAAGACGTTGTCTTCGAGTGACCAAGGAAACACTCCTGCTGATGGCAAACTCCATGTTTCAATGCAACAACCTCTTTTCGTAATTGAAGAGGTATGGATCATGTAAAACTCCATCTCACTAGGGCATGGCATTTTGCTTGTATCAAGTGAATTCTGCAGCATACTACACGCATGTGTTCTTATTGATTACTTTTATTCAATAGTAAGTATCCACTTCTAAAAAATTGTGCAATATACATATTTCAGGTGATTCCAAATTTGGAAGTATTAACACTAAACAATAAAGACGCAACCATGATAATGCAAGGTCAATTTTCAAGGGCCCTATTCTCTAATCTGAAATGTCTTAAGCTGTCTCGGTACGAGAATGAAGAATCTATTTTACTCAATTGGTATCTCCAAAATTTATCTAGTCTTGAGTGGTTAGTTGTTGAATGGAGTTCCTTAAAGGAGATATTTCGAGATGGAGGATTTGTATGTGAGGAGGTTTGCACACGGCTCAAAAAGTTGACACTTCATCAATTGCCTGAACTTCAACATATATGTAAAGAAGGATCCCAAATTGACCCGGTTCTTAAGTTTCTTGAATACTTATATGTTGATACATGTTCCAGTATGATATACTTGGTTCCTTCCTCTGTTACCTTTAGTCACATGACATATTTGGAGACAGCCAACTGCAATAGTCTGGTAAACTTAATTTCATATTATACTGCGAGAAGTTTGGTCAATCTCACAACATTGAAGATAAAAGAGTGTAATTCACTTGAAGAAATAATGGCAGAAGAGGGAGATGAGACAATATATGACATTGCATTTACTAGTTTGGAAATTTTGGTGATGCAGCGTTTGCCAAAGCTCTATAGGTTCTGCAGTAAGTTCTTCCTAAGATTTCCACTGTTGAAAGAAGTAGTTGTGAGCCAATGCCATCACATGAAGATTTTCTCTGAGGGAAACATAAATACTCCAAAGCTTCGAAAAGTACATATAGCAGAAAATGATGAAGAATGGCTTTGGAAGGGGAACCTAAATGCTACAATAAAAAGCATGTTTGAAGATAAGGTATACTTTGATTTACTAGATGATCCTCTTTACAAGTTAATAAATTTTCGCTCCCTCAATCTTTTTTGCAGTGGCTACAAGTGGTGTTGAATTCAATGTTTAAAACTTATGAAAAATTGTAGAAAACTAACTATTTTAGGGATTATATCTGTCATAACAATTTATAATTTCTAGAAATAAGTTACATAGTAATTCTTCCTAGAATTGAGGCACTTAGGGTTTAGATATATGAAACAAGTCATTAAAAATCTAGTTCTATGAAATATGGCACTAGTCATTAACCTTTAAAATAAAGCACAAGTCATTAAGTTCCTAATGTACGACACTATGTAATTAATATATTTAGTGGTTCTACAGTTAATTTTTTTTTCAATTACAATATACTAAAGGGCTCCTAGGAGTACTATATAAGGAGATGTAGTATGAGACCCAATACAAGATTAATACAAATATGCATGCTCCAATGCCCTTTATTTCTTAGAGCACATTCAATTTTGATAAACGTACTTTTATTCAAATATGCTCATCTAATGCTCTAATGAGTGATTTTTTAAATATTTGCAGACTTCATAAAGGTGATTCACAGTACTCTTTACATTTTTCTCAAGCTACTTGAGAAGATCTACACTTCTTTAAAGTCCCCTCAAGTTGAGTTAAATGTGGTCAAGCATATATGAGAATGGTCAATTGTGAACAGCACTGGAAGAATCTAGCCCAACTTACTATTTTAAATTGAAAAGGTTGAGATGAGAACAATCGAGTTGAGGAAGTTCATCATCGAGAAGGTTCTCACGACCCACTCAAAGTCGTTGTGATTACGGCCTACAGGACATGATAACAGTAACAATTACTTGTGAGTTGTGACGCAATAGAAGCATTTAATGCATCCAATGGCTATATTATCATATAAATGAAAAGGTCAAGCACTTTTTAGCAAGAGGATCAATTTTATTTATTGCGGTCTTCTTGTTTTCAAATGTTCTCAAGTGCTTTGTGCAACACCTACATTTTTATAAGAAAAATGTTATACAACGAAAAAAAATTTGTTATAATTTTTGATAAAGTGATTTAACGTATTTGTTAATTCTTGAATAGGTAAGTGATATTTATTATTTAATTATGTTTAATAACTTTCTTTAATTTTAGTTGAATTTTATCAAAAAAAATTGACTATTTTTTTTATTTATATAGCATTACTCTTTTTTATAAATATTTTATGATGGATTCGATTAATTCTTATAGGTAGAAATGAGACTTAAACAAATTTTCATGTAAGCAGCATTTGCACATATACAGTCACTTTCTCTTTTACTTTAACCTAGTTTCGTACTCAGAAAAATTCATAAAATTTCCAGTCCAAAATATTAAGATGTTAAACAATTTGTGACAAATTTTTGACTCAAAACTAGGTCATTTGGTCTTTTTATTATCCTGGTTTTGAAGATTATTCAAAGCGACTGCTATACTGCAATGTGGACTTTCTATGTGTAATTAAATTAGTTGCATGTCTTGAAAACCTATGAAAAATTTCAGTTCAAGTCCTAAGGGATTCAACCAGTTGCCATAAAAATTTTGAAAACTTATGAGTTCGTTTGATAATTTAATTTGCTACAGAATTCTGCAGAAGTTCAACTGTTGTACAGCCACTTTGCTCAATTTAAGACCTTACTGTACGCATTCTTTAGCCACAAAATTTCATACACTATCTCTTCTATATCTCACGTATCACATTAGTTTTACCTTGGTTTCAAAATTCACACGTTGAGAAACTCATGTTTAAGCTTGTCCCTTCTTTTGTTAAATATATATTATTTTTTACTATATCTTGCGACCCACTGCGTTATTCTCACATTTTTCAAATAACAATATTGTACTGGTCCAATTTCTCCAACTATGCAGGAATTTGTTGTTGGCTAGCCCAACACTTTGGCCATGTGAGCATCTGTTCTTTTGATATACTTGTGTTTGGATATGATGATTATTATAAATTCTAAATGTGCTTCATTATCTATAAATAGGATCCAACTTTTGTTATGGACTGGTTTAGTTATTTGTTATGTATACCTTATGGATTATTGTGAATGGAAAATTGAATATATGTTTATTGTAGTTAAACAGGAGATTTTGTATGTATTGAGATGACGTATTTTTTAGAAAAACTTTGACGAATATTCATTAGAACTAGATTAGTTTATGTTGGCTTATTTGTTAATAGTTAGACTTATTAGGTTGCTAGTCCATCATATATGCTAGTCATGGCCCCATTAATTTGGGTCATGACAAATTAAGTAATCATTTGACTATCTATCTTAAGAAAATTTGGTGGTAGAAAAATTAATCAAAAGAACTCATGGTAGGGGGCAAAATTGAAAGACTAGGGAGCTAAACTAATAAATTCACACTACAAATACAAAATTTTGAAAAGTGGTGGCATGTACCCCCACACTCTATAGTGTGGGTCCGTCCCTACATGGAATACTGTTTTGGGTTTGTATCTCTTAACATGTGTTGGATTTAGGTTCACGTTCTAGGTTTATGTTCTTGGGGTGTTTAAAGAAGCAGGTAAAGAATTCAAGAGAAGGGTGATATTTTCTTCAAGGTTTCTCTCTAGCCAATACTCAAGACTTAATAAGATGTTTGCTTGTTTGTTTTCTTCTCTATTTTCCTATCTCTCTGAAGGATTTCAACTCCCCATTTCTCAACGTCTCTACCATTACCCTCTATGATTTCATTCATGCTTTTTCTGGATTTCATGTTTGTTGAACCGAGATAAGAGAAACGAACAATTAATCCTAGTGTCTCTGGAAGATTTCCGCTGGGTTGGGTCTCATATACGTTTAAGGTTGGATGTTCTTTTCCTTCTTCTTACTTCATTTACGAGGAGATAAAACATTTTGATTTTTGATCATTGGACTCTTGGGGTATTCCCGATTTGACCCAAAGGTCTTAACTCATCCGCATCCGCTGCCAATTTTGTTACCGGAGCTTTGCACCACACCATCACTGAATTATGATAATGAGAGAATTTAAGATAAAAAATACCCAATAACTTAAGTGTTTCATTTTATATATAAAAAGACTTGAATGTCTTTAAAATTTTTGCAATTGTCAAGTTTAAAAAACGAATGTTTTTGTGTAAATTAAAATATATATATATATATATATATATATATATGAAATCAACCCATGTTCACAACTCACTAGAAACGCTATACTTATTTCTTGAGAACTATTTATTATTAATTTACAAGATGCAAGCAAACCTTATTCTATTTTCCCCCACCCTTTTATGACGAAAAAGGACAGAGGAAGAAAAGATAAATAGAGAAGAAAGGAGCTATTTGCACAAACCTAAACCAAAGACACAAATACACAATATAAGAAAAGCTAAGCTTCTAATATTAACATGCCAATTGATCTCCTTGTTTTTTTTTTTTCGGTCATCAACATGCCAATTGATCTCTAAATTCAGATATTTCCTCAAAGATGGGAAGTCTTCTTGATCTATTTGAGCACCATGCATTTAGGAATTGATCTAGCCCTTTAACAATGTCATCATCAAGGCCCAAACTATCCACAAACTTAGGCTGGGGTTGTTTGAAATTCAATTCTGTAAGCAATTCCTCAGCTCTTCTTCTTGGCTTAGTGTCATCTGATCCAGGAATTTTTCCCAGGAGAACATCTTCAAGAATCAAACTTGCCTCTTCATAACGAGATTGTCTGATAAGGCACAAGCCCAAGTTGCAAGCTTTGTTGGCATCTGCATCTATCATTTGGGCTTTCTTGAACACCACCTCAGCCATCATATAATTTGTCTTTTGCATGTAGGCCCAGCCCAAGTTTCCCTGCAGCATCAATCAATGTATGAAGACCTGAATTTCAGTGTTGACAAAAAGGAAATACACCTGAATTTCAGGAAGTATTAAAACCTGAAGGTCCTATCTTATCCTAAATCCTAAGTTCCTAACAATTAAAACAAAAATGTATTTAAGCAATGTAGTGTGAAAGCTAAGAAATCACAAATTCATGATTGCCCTCTACCACTATTTTTTATGGCTAATTATTAATTAAATGATAAATAAATGACGACAATGCATATTTTTTGTAACTTCCCTTTGATAAATTAATTATTAGATACTTTAAATTTTTTATATTTTTAACTTGTGATTGCGTGCAATATTGTTATTGTAAGAATTCTCGTAACTGTAATGTAATTATAATTGTGATACATTAATTATACTTTTTTTATAATTATTTTTAATTTTTACAATTACAAAATAACTTCAATCCCAATTTGAAAAGAAAAAATTTAAAATCAACTGCTATTTTTTTTTTAATTGTGATAACCGATTCTTGGGTTAAGTGACCATACTCCTCTTTCTGTAGCAGTCCATTTACACAGTAGGAAGCTTTCCAACGGAGTTCACACCAAATTCAAAGCTGTCAGCTATTAGTTAAATTTGAAAATTTCATGCTGCGTAGCATTTTTGAAATTTTAGTCTAAAAAAGAAATAAAAAAGTATGAAATATGCAAGATATATAATTATCAAAGCCAATGAGTTAAGAATAATACCAACAATCTTGCAGTTTCTTGCTTGATGGAAACTTGAAACTTCTTGCCATGTGAGCGAGCGGTCTTGGTGGGCCTTCCATTAAAGGCCTCGCCTTGGTATATTAATCTTAGCTTTCGCTTTATTAATTCAATTTGCTCCTCTATTCTTCCACATTTCTGTCATTCACAAAACCCAAATTAGATGTGATCATATGATTGATTAATTAGATTTCACTAACAAGTCATTGTGAGACAACATAACAGTTTTTTTGTTTTTGGTAACCGGGAGTACTCTATGGAGTTCAGTCCATTTGAACTAAGTCCATAGACTTAATGTGATTTAGATAAATTGAAATGTAACTTTTATAACTCATTTATGTTAAACTAACTCCTCGTGGGTAGACGATACAAATAGTTAGTTTATCCTTTCTAACTCTTTCAGTAAATAATCAAACCAAAAACAGTATTCACTGTTGAATATGATGGAATGAAGAATATTTACATATGATTGAACGTTATTTTCTCACAGAAATTTATAAAATAGAGTAAGGAAATTCAGAGTTCAATCAGGTGTAATATACCTTGTAGAGGTCAATGAGTACATTGTCAAGTGACTCTTGGGACTGTTTGGAACAAAGGCCCCTGAAAGATTTTATGGCTTCAATGGCTTCTTCAGCTCTATCTAATTGCTTCATCACAACAGCCATATCCTTTAGGGCACTGTCCACTTTATCTCCAGCATTTATTGCCTTCCAAAATAATACTATTGCTGCTTCTGGGTCTTTGTCCACCAGCTGAATTCGTATGCATTTGATTCCAAGAAAACACTAATAATTAGTATCCGACCATAGATTATGCATTCAGTTATAATTAAATGAATAAAGAAAACAAAAGAAAACACTTCTACAGTTATAAAGAGGTTGGCTAACCTAGTTTAAGTTTTAATGTTTTATAAGCATATACACTGATTTGAAGTATTAATATTCAGTCATAATCACAGATTAGAGAAAAATCTAAATGATAATACTTAAATAAAAAGAGTTAAAGAAGATGATCTCCTTGGCACCCCAGAGAAAGAAAAAAGATGATAACTGAAAATAAAGAGGAAAATAAAGAAAAGAGGACCCATGAATTTGGAAGATACTCTGAATCTTGTAGAAGCACCAGATCGGAATCTTGTGTCAGGAAAGAAACTGGGAACTACAGTTACTTATTGTTGTCATGGTAAAACAAGTACAACAAGGAAATGGTTAACTGGAAGTAAATGATTCTGTCAACTTTACATTGGACATGTCTTGACATTTATTTTCTTAGAGACAGAGTACCATTTGTTTTGGCATGATATATGTGTGTATGGGTCAATTAATCTGCATAAAACTTTCACAGTAAAGCATTTCTCTTTTGCCACCCAAATCTGTCTCACAGTAATCCCAAAGTATACAAGAGGCAACATATATAATATATATAGTTTGATGAATTGAGATCTCATGAATCTATTCTTTTCCAATCTCCATAACTGAAAAAAACATGAACCTAGCATAAAATTCATAGAAAGAGAGAGAGAGAGAGAGGAACAAAGATGGTGCAACTGTCACAGCACAAGGCTATTTAATTTGGAACTTATGCAGGAAATGTAACAGACTGTTTCAGAGACCAAATTGACAGTTCCAACTTGAAAGCAGAGAAGTGAGGTTACATTGAAATTGAGGTTGAATATTTGGTAAAGCATATATATATATATACCTGAGCATGCTTGGCTTTCACATAAGGACTATCTCCATAAGGCACCTTATGAATAACATGAAAGAGGTCATCTTTTCTCCCTTTCGGTGAGCTCTTCTTGCAGACACTTCCTTCCATCTCCCTCTCTCTGTTACACAAAAGCACACAACAACTTTTCTCTTTCTCTTTCTCCTCTTTTTACTTACACATGCACCCTACGATGATGAGAGAGATTCAATGCAAAGTGGGTCTACTCTCAGAAAGAGAAATACCAAAGAGAGAGGAGTATAACATATACAAGAAATTGTGACACAAACAACCATGAATCTGGATGGGACTGCGTCCGCATGCCCTTGGGGCATTAATTTCAGCCTAAAGAGCTAATCAAGACCTCCATGGCTTATCAGGGAGCGACACGTGTCATGACGTGATTCAACCACTGTATGACTCACTCTGTTCGTGGTTTACATTTGTGTCTCCGTACGCTCTTGCTTTGTTCATTTCGTCATGTGGATCCCTCCACCCACCCGGTTGGTGCCATCAGCAAAACTCTATCAAACAGTTGTGTTGCATAATTGCAGCAAAGATACTTTCTTTTGCTATTCAGATATTGTCTGCACTTGTCCCAGTATTTGTTAGGTGAGGTTCATGAGGTGAGGTTTGGATTAATTCAAAAAAATACGATGTGCTCGTATATATTTACAAAAGTTTAATTTTAATTTATTATTAATATAAAAATTTTATATTATTATTTAATTATGAATTATTAAATATTAAAAAAATTAACTATTAATATGATAATATCTTAGCATGCATGGATTTTCTATTAATATGATTTCCAAAATTTTAGAGTCCAATTTTGTTTTCAAAAAGATTCAGGGATATAATAACCTGTATTAATACATTATCTCAATTTTCTTAAAAAAATAAACAATTGCTAAAACAACAGTATTTCCGTTTGTTTATATTTTTCTATTTTTATCAGTTTATTTTAATCAATTTCATGATTGATTCAGCTAAACATATTTGCATATTGTAGTTGGAAAAAAAAAATTGAGAGAGAATTTGATGAGGAGAATGTGAAAAGGAAAATAGTGAAAATGAAACCCCAAACCAAAAATTTGACATAGTTAAAAAATATTTTAAAAAAAAAGAAAAAACTTGTCCTTTGGCCAGAATGATATGATTAGATATTCATAAAGGTATGATTTAATAATAAATAAGACAAAGTTTCAGTAACACCAATTTTATCTGTAACTATTGAAGAATTTAAATTTTACTAAAAAAATATTTTATAAAATAAACAACTTTAATATTTCAAATAAAATTACACTTCGTCAAAGAATGATATGATGAGGTGCCACAATGAATGAGGCTCACAAATCACAACATTATTTTGCAGAAGCAAGTTCATTCAATCGTTCGTTGAATTGAACCTTCACCAAAAGAACAACTAAAGGCAGAAAGTGATGGCCTTTTCTTGGCGTCAGAATTTTTGTACGCATACGCAGGGGAACCTGGCTAGGAATCCAGATAGATTCAGCTTGATGCCTTATCTGAAAATGTGAAGTATAACAGTTCAGATTTTCCATCTTGTCTTGGTGGAATCTGGTGTTGTTTCAAACAAATATTTTCTCATGGAAGCTTTTATAAAAGACAACATAATAATATCTACTTATAACATGTTTGGTTTGGCCTTTCTTTAAGATGAATTTCAATTTAAAAGGACTAAACCATAATTTTACTCTCAAACAACATGTTTGACAAAATTAAAGTTCAAATGTATTTTATCATGATTTTGTTCCAAAATCATAGTTTCAGTGGAAGTAAAAAAACAAAAGATACTTTCCCGTTGAATCTTAAACCATAGTTTGCAAACTATTGTTTACTAAGAATAAATTCACTTTGAGAAATTTTGGTGAATATAGTTAACTAGTTATAGATCATCTTCTAGTTGCCCAAAAACAAAATAATTTTAGATTTGGTTTGGTTAGAAGATGTAGTATGATTTTTATACATTATACATAACTAAGAATGAATAAGATAGTTATAAGATCAAACTTGTGAAAATCTACCTCTTGTTAATTTTAATTCCTATTTTTTTCATTAACTTAATGTGTCATAAATATGATGCCTGTTAATCCGATCACTTTTGTGCCAATTCAATGAACATTTATGAATTCATGAATCCTCATACAATCGATTAGGACAAATTTTGATGTTGATTGAGTAATTTTAAGTATTTGTTAAATATAATTAAAATCCTCTTTTTACTTTCTTAAATAAATGAATGTAAAGATTTTAACTTTAAAAGACACTCAATGTGAAGATATGAACAGTTAGCTAATATGTGGCGCATTTTCCATTGCTTTCGTGCATGGAGTCTCTTCATTGTGTGCTCTAACTTTTATACTACAAAAGATAATAAATATAGTCAGTATTTGATTAATTATTAACTATTTTTAAATGTGATCTATTATTATTTCAGATTGTGATTACTTTTTTCCTAAATTAAAAATGTATTCAGAAATTTTTCTTCCATTATAATTCTACCGTAATAACCATAAAAATGCCCCTCCTTTGTTTACAGATATTTTATTTTTACACTCCCCAAGAAAAAGAAAGGTTCAAAGAAAGAAAAAAAAATTATTTATTCTCATGTACTTGTAAACTTAACTAAAAAACAATCAGCAATGGATTGTACGATATAAAAAATTACAGATCACAAATCAGTGTAAAACATATTAAGTTAAAATAGGTGATATTTTTACTTATCACTTATTAGTTAATATTATTTCAAAACTTTAACAAAATCGAAATTTTGTTCACACGATATTTTTTTAGTGTGATCTTCTTAGTTTTTACAATTGCTAATGTAGATGTATTAATGTGAAGGAGATAAAAAAAATCAGACCCTTAATTAGATAGAATTAATTAGAAGAAGCTATCATATTAATGTAAACAATTTGTGCTCAAAATACATGTAGAAATAACGTATGTGTGTGTCTATATATATATATATATATATATATATATATATATATATATATATATATAAACTTAAGGCTAAAATTTAGTTTATCCCCTTTAACTTTATATCTTCTGTGTATTTTATTTTTTGAGATTTGAGAAGGTACAATTTACTACCACAAAATTTATAGTTGGATCTTAAAATCCTTTACTGTCAGACACTGTTATGTTATTAATGGTATTCTATAAATCATAAAAATAGAGCGTATTAGTAAAATTTCCAAAGTCATTAGATTTTGAATCCCTCACACTCTCTCTTATGAGTTCCACCGAATCAAACAAACACCAATGAGCTCTTAATGGGTTTCATCGTCTCGGCAAAAGGCCGAATCGAATGAGGTGGTAAAATGAAATGTCATCCATCTTACAGTCACAATTAACTATGTAAACGAGCTTACGATTTTCTTTTTGATTGGTTTTTTCTTGTACACTTTCTTATTGGGATTATGTGATCTCTTCACCTTCTTGTTTTATGCGGTCCCTTGCACCTAATTGAAATTGCGTTAATACTTTTTGTATATATCTAAGTATAACTTAATAATTTTATAAATAAATATAAATTTTCCTATCCGAAACTTTATAGAAATATATCATATATCTTAATCAATTATCTAGAATAATTGATGAAAGTTTGCAAATAAAAAATATATATAATCAGTGCATGTTTGATAACAGATTAATTTTAAAAACAATTAGTTTTTTCAAAAGTTCTCTCAGTAGAGCTGTCAAAATAGGTCAAACCCGTCGGGTCGGCCCTTTTAATCACAAAAAAAATTATGAGTTGAGTTTCTATAATTGTGATCCGTATAAACACAGATTTTTAGAGCGTCTTGTTTAACCTACGAGTTAAAATAGGCAAAACCTGTTTAGCCATAGGCCCCACATATTTTTTTTAGTGAATTTTTTTAAAGTGCATAAGCATATTCATAAAACACATCTTATAACATATTTTCCCAAATTCCAAAGACTTCAACACTGAAATGGCAACGTATCAATTTTTTATTATTATATTTATCAATTTGATTTAAATTTTAGACAATATTTAAATTATGTAATGTATTTATGAATTTGGTTTAAATTTTGGATAATATTTAAATTATGTTATATATTTATAAATATAGTTTAGATAATATTTAAATTATATATTTAGTTCCTTTGACAATTAAGTAGGTTTACATTGTTTTTAACTTTTTAGTAAATAAAATATGAAAATTAAAAAAAAAATTATATAGACTAACCTGTTTAGGCTTGCAAGTTTATATAAAACGAGTTGAACTAATTTTTTTAACTTATTTAAATACGAATAATTTTGACTTGACTCATCACAAATGAGCTTAAACAGACTAAACCGACCCATTTAACAACTCTGTCTCTTAATAAAATTTTAACTATAAATTATTTTAATAACAAAATAAATTAATCTAAATACAAGTTCAATTTCCGTGCCTTCCAATGAAACTATTATGGGATGCTATAGATAACCAACTGTCTAGTTAGCATTGTTTTGAAAATTAGATAGGCCAGTCGGTAAATCAGTGAGATACAATTGCAATCAAGGTGATGGGGTTGCTGCCACTAAACCAACGACTGCTCTTATCAATAGTATTCACTACATTTTTTTTTTATATAAAACTAGCTATAAAATAATTATTTGAATAAAAACAATTTTATATAGGAGTGATATCTCTTTGAATTTTAAATTTAATTATTTTTTATAAAAAAAGTTAATATGAATTTTTTTAGTTATGAAAAGAGTTAAAACAATTTTAATGAGTAAGTATTGAAAAGTTATTATTATGAGTATTTTTAAAAAGTTAAAAATAGAGACAGAGAGAATCAACTACTTTATATATAATAGAGATATGCATAGAAAGGAATCGAGCCTGGGCCGAGACGTTTGACATTATAAGCACGCTGCCACTATACCAAAAGCCAACAACAAACTTTGTTGAATATAATCTTTTATCTTATATATATTAACAACACACTCCAGCTTCGATTTTCGTGGATATTATTATTGTCACTTAATGACATATTATATTATTTGTACTTATATCAAATTTTGATTTTCTATATAAATGGGTATACTTAAAAAATGATCAAATTATATACACACACACACTAACATTTCATTTTAAAAAATAAAGATATTTCAAGCTATGAAATGTAAATAAGCATTTTTTTTAAGATTTATTTATTAAAAAGCTACAGTTTCAATACTTAACAAATCTTCAAGACATAAGAATTGAAAATGAAATGAATGATTAAGACGAAACAAATATTAAGAATGATAAATATCTCATATATTTAAATGTATGTATATATATATATATATATATATATATATATATATATTTCAGTCGTGGAGTTGGGAGAGGGGGGTTGGATTGTCTCAAACCGAGATTCGATCCTGGGTGCGAGGCTTCAAAGCCCTTTGTCTTTACAAAACTATCCATGAGTCTCACCGCAAAAATATATATTTATGTTCAAAACCTCGATTCAACTTACGAAAAGTCTAAGATTTTATTCGTTTGTTTTTCGGATACTAAAGTAGCTCGTCAAGCTAAAGAGGAGTTCCCTCACTACGAAAGGTGTCCCGTGGATGGACGAGTTCCTAAACTACGAAAGATATGGAACGGATGGCATACTGATAGATCTCCTATTCGTTAGTCCAACCTCGCTTCAACCTTAAAACCTCGAACTTCTTCCTTTCCCGATTCAAAAAACCGGTCCAATTGATGATAGTTTAGGCCAGTGAGTAGTTTTATTAAAAGTGCATTTTTTTTTTCTGTCAGTATTAGAATCGCACTTGATATGCTGTCATATGACTTTTCATTGGTGTCGGCAAGTGGTTTGCAACAAAATCAAAATGACTCTTCTCCAATTCGTAGTGGACTACAGGTAGACTTTTCTTTCTTCACTCGTCCAATTGTCAGTGAATTATTTTGAATTGAACGTAAAGTCCATGAATGAATGTGAACAGATCTATTATCAGGCAGTTTTACAAGCTAGTCATATCCGTAGTTGAAAGAACCTTAACATCTCAGACTAGAGTTTACAGCATATAATGTACCCCAGTAAGAAAATGTCCTGATTGTTATGGAATGGGCCATGCATTAATTTTTTGGTAATGGCATACCAAGCATTATGAACCTTCAGCCCTTGACGCAGATGGATTTACTTGACAATTTACAGCATATATTAAGCTGCACTCGTTACAAGTGTTTGTACATGACTCAGATTTACTTGAACATCACACAAGGATATCAGAAGACAAACTACTTTGATTTGAAAAAAAAACTTACAGAAACTAGATACAGACAAAATTATGGTGTTGACAACCATAAAAGTTGAAATGAATTACAGCAATCATAAAACCAAGATGCTTTCAAGCTAAATGTAAAAGATGAACAAAACCTTGCCCATATCAATTTCATGAGAAAAAAGAACATAAAATACTGCTTAATAATGCTGGATAATGAGCCACATCACACTATCAACACAGTATTCTAGAACATTCACCGCACTGGTCAAGGCAAGCATCTAGCACGAACGAAGAGAACATCGATTGCTATCATGCCTGGTTGCCACCACCCCTTGAACGTCCACCCATACGTCCCCTACCACGGCCATATCCCCTGCCTCCACCGCTGTCTCTACCATAACCAGTACCTGTCGCAAAACAAAAATGTTGAAAGATCAGCTTATAATCAGATTGAACAAGCATATGTAATATATACATCCCTCAAAGATACAATAACAGTTTATGCTATTCAGTAAGATGTCTTAAGTAAATTAAGAAAATAGGAAACTAAGTAGCACACCCAAGTAACATGCTTCCAGAGGAAAAATATAAATATTTAAAAAATTCTGACCCAGGGTTAAAACTTTCTATCTTCCCACTGTCATTTTTTAACTAAAAACATTCAGAGAAACAAACAAGTACAAAAGATGTCTAAATAAATTAAGAAATTAGGAAACTAAGTAGCATATTCAAGTAACATACTTCCAGAGGAAAATCATAAAGATTTAAAAGATCCAGATCCAGAGTGAAAACGTTCTATCTTCCTACTGTCATTTTTTAAATTAAAAACATTTAGAGAAACAAACAAATACAAAGATGCAGGATAAGGAATCCTCCTAACGCAGATTAAAAAAAAAAAAAGAATTAAGAGCATCAATTCAAAAGAGTAAATCAGTCCCTTTGCAAAATAGACAAAGAAACTCCCTTAAGAATATATCATCACCATCAAATAAGAATGGCTAGAATATGCAATCAGGAGAACTTACCACGATACCCCCAACCTCTGCCGCGCCCACCACCTTGGCCCCGATTTGAATACCCACCATTATCTGTCAGTAAGGGAGCACAAGTGGAAACCAAGACCAAGTGAAAAGATGAGTATATAAGCATCTAAACAATAAGAAAAACAACTGAAGTACCATAATTCAGTATCCAGAATCCATACCTTGGTAACTTCCATATCCACCCTGGTAATACCCATAGCCACCTTGATAATTTCCATAACCACCTTGATAGCCATAGCCACCCCTTCCCCAATTCCTTCCTCTCCCTCTTCCCCGACCACGACCTCGACCTCGGCCATAAGAGTCTAGAAAAGGAAGATGCTAGATGTGTTAAAATTTAATTGTTATTGTGTATTAAGATTCTAATGCTTATTTATTATAGTACACATGTGGGATACCTTCATTTACAGCATTGTAAGGACCGCGTGTTGGTCTTAGTTGTTGCTGCTGATGATTGAAGTGTGGCTTAGGTTGTTCCACATTATATGGAGCTTGATACCTACAAATAAAATCATATGCAAAACATCCTAAATATGCCAAGTCAAATTTTAGAAAAGATTTCAAGAAGGTTGGCTTCAAAATTATTCCCAGCAGACCAATATAACAGGAAATACTTTAAGTGAGTGAAAAATATAGGAAATAAGTTCTTCAAGAACTTACCCAGGAGAGTTTTTATTTAATTCTCTAGTTGATAAGGTGATTGAGATCATAGAGACATGGCGAGTCATCTCCACACTGCATCAAATGTTGATGTTCAGCAATCTTTACTGCCCAAATACAAAGATGAAAGCATGCACAAGGTTAAAACTTACGGTACAAGACCCTCTTCAATGGGTTCCCACACATCTGTTATGCTTACAGAGCTGACGGCAGTATCTTGGTGCAGCCGGAGAATCCTTTTCTGTTGAAAGAGATAGAAAGCCAATCAGGGTAGAATCAATCTGAATTCTGAAGTAACTTGTACTTTTGAGGTTTTGACCTGTTTTAATTTTTACCAATCATTTATTTAAAAGTTATTGGCCTGGGGACTTCCCAATTGTTCCATCATTACTGAAGGGTGGAATTTCTACACCTCTGCCATGGATATGGGCAGTATTCTGGAATCATGTACTTCTTGCAATGTTTTCATACATTTGACTCTTTTTATTGACCACATATACTAGGCTGACGTTTGCATAAATTTTAAAGAAAATACATGGGGATACACAGACAAAGAGAGAGTAATATCGTGCAAAGAATATCGACCTTTAAAATCTCTGCAATGGTAACTGTCTTGCTGATTGCCTGTCCCATTGCCTTCAAGACAATTTCTCTTGCATGTTTCTCCTGAATGAATTCAATATACAATAAATAAGACAGCATAGACAATTTCTAGTCATCATATGCAACATGATCAATTCAACTTAATCATGCCCAATTTCAAACAAACAGACTCAAATCAAAGAAACCTGCAGTCAGTAACAACAATCAATACTAAACTACTTGCTAATAAAGAAATTACACCAGCATATGATGCCCAGTTCCTTGCAGATGTGCCAATTATAAATAAGATAAAACAAGCATGCATACATTGAGCACAAACACAATCCAAAATTATATCTCCCATTAGAAAAGAAAAAGCTACAATATATAAGTTCAAAATTATCCAAACTATTAATGTTCATAGAAATCTTTCTGTTGACAATATTAGGGTTTGCTAATGATGTTTCCGCAAGAAACAGAAGAAAATACCAGGCTTCAAGAAATTTATAGTCAGCCAACCAAAGAAGCAATTAAATAGCATTGCACAATGATTTCAATAAATGAGAAGTTAAAAAAAAAAAAAAAGGCAAGTAATCCAGGAAGGTGATCCAAATTTTGTCAGAATAAAAAGCTTAACTAAAGAAAACCACCACCTCTAATACAAATTGCAGACAAACACAGACAGAGACACACACACACACACACAAAGGGGAGTAGAGGGAAAGGATATTAGACTTAAACAAACAAAGGATTAAAGTTTACATAATGAGTTTTTCCAAGTGATATATCTGCGTCTTTTACTCTCCTCCATGTGCACCTTTTCTAAGCTTCTAGTAGGCTTCTAGAAATGCTTTCAAAACAAGATCCCATTAGATCCAGCAGAATGGTAGTTAGTTTAATGTATACAATAGATGCATACATAAAAAATACTGATATGAAATATAAACATATAAATATATAAATAAACAATATGGAGGATAATCTAGGATGACTGTTGGCATCTCTCCCAATCTATGATAAACAAGAAACACTAAAGTCATGATTAAATGAAAAGAACAAGAGATAGGAATCCACTCTAGAGGGATACTTAAACCTGATTGCAAAAATTTCAGATCTTATTTTTACCTAATCAGTATGCTAAAAAATAAAAATCCGAAAGAATGGGAACAGTATTCTGTATTTTCATTTCTACCGAAGAGTCCAACCATTCTAATAAAAAGCCCACAGTGTCAAAACTCATGTACAACAAATTCACAAATACACTAGGTTCTAATGAAGGACATACACAAAATTGCAAAATCTAACTGTACATGGGATTACATGCCCCAATTAAAAATGGTATGGTTTATTACAAAGATGATAAAGATGATCTAGGAACTATGATGTTCAATATTACAGCCCATCTAGCATTGTTATGAATTCTGACAATTTTGCATAATGAATATGCATAATTACTAACCAAATTCTAGTCATTTTAAATTTAAACTACCATTCAAATGCTTTAAAATGGACTATCCGCTAAGGACTCAAGGCACAAAGTGCTACTTTCCATGTTTGCAAAAGTCCCTCAATTTATGTAATTCTTAGACATTGATTTCTTTCCATGTTTGCTACTTTTATGGAAGACTTCCTAGTTTGTTATCACTTCAATTTCTTTCCTTGTTTAAGAATTTTATAGGTCTGCAACCTCTTTCCTTTTGTCAAAAAGATTTAAAAATAGTGATCAATTGTAATTATCCATTCATTAATTTGAATTGACTCCTTATTAAGCAAAACCAGATATTCATTTATTTCCTAATTTACCAAATCCAATGGCATAGTTATGTTATCTGTTTAATTTGCCAAATCCCACAATTGAATATTTTATTAAGGAAATCCTTCTCTTATTTAGCCTTTTCTTCTACTTCCTAGCCAAAGAATAAAGAAAAGGAGAAAATGGCCATGGAGTGCCTTTAGCACCTTGTGACACACTAGAAGCATGCACTAAAATGAAAGAGGTGTCCCCCAACTGCACATCTTTGGCACC
The DNA here is from genome assembly GCA_019955255.1 of Castanospermum australe. Lineage (NCBI taxonomy): Eukaryota > Viridiplantae > Streptophyta > Magnoliopsida > Fabales > Fabaceae > Castanospermum > Castanospermum australe. Next base: position 935,657 of record NSJW01000381.1, on the reverse strand, counting down.
TTGTGTCTACGTAATGCTCTTAGCAATATTGTGGCAATTGTTTCAAATAACTATCAAAACTTAATGGAAATCTGCATTTTGACCAAAGCATGTGCAAACACTTTTCCATAACAATTAGTAAAAGTTATAGGTCAGCCAAAAGATTGTAAATCACATTAAAGCCTCAAAATCTGTTTGAACATTTTCCAAACCAAAACCAGCTAAATTGAACAACAATTTATCTCATGAAAATGGAATGTCAGACCAGGGTTTCAAAGTACAACCGTATACTAATTTACGTTGTGTCTTTCATGTATTATCATTTTGAGAATTACCTTCCATGGGAGTTTTATTATGCATCATTTTTTACCATACCATTTGGTTAAGTGCTATTGCATCCGTTCATGCATTCCAAAACTTCCACATAATTAAAAAAGGATTTAAATAGGGGGACAAAAACATACAGATTTTTCTTTTTTTTGTCACAAAAGGAAGTTACAATTGAAGTAATACTAATAATTTATTACCAATTCAGTACAGGATAATTTATTACAGATTCAGTTGGGATAGTAGTACGAAATAGCAATATGAACTTCAGTAAAACAAACACATAGCTGCAAAAGCTTAGCCATCTTAAAGAGGCGATTCAAATGAATCCCCATCCCCACCCGACCTTCACCCCCAGCAGAGAAATGTACAAACAGTTACTTGCGTAAAGCAAAAAAGCATCCACCATCTGCATAACTATGGAGGAAAAATAATGGAACAAAAGAAGAGAAAGTGAAGGAACCTTTCTCAGGCTTAGGTTGATGTTTCTAAAGAAGTACGAACATACCAGTCTCAAGTCTTGATATTTCCAGAAACTAGCATAAGCAAGTAATAATAAAATTTGAATTTTGAAACACAAAAGCCCAGCACCAAATTGTTTTACCTAAGGCGAAATATAATTGGAGAGAAAAAAAAAAGAGAAAGTGCAAAAGATAAGACGCTGGACTTCTTTTCTTTATATTGGTTTGTAGAGAATTGAGAAACTGTAGCAAATAGAAAGGAAAAAGTATCTCATAAAAATCCAATTATGTCGCCCTATATCACATAATTTGAAATGCCTCAGTGACCACCAAGACTAAAATCTGAGAGGAAATATTGCAATCCTTGTTATGTCGCTCTACCTATTGAATAACTTCAAATCAGAAAATCAAAAAGCCAATTTAAAGCATTCCTCTGTTCCGAATACACGAAATGTAAACATCACAGATCATCACTACTGCAGAATGACAGTATGCATCATTTGGATGATTGGAATAAACCATGGAATCGAACAAAACAGATACCCTGAAACAATAAGCAAACCAAAAAATATACTGAAACCACTAAATATTCAGAAAATATCACCTAAGAATAAACATATAGCAATCCAAATAATCCAGAAAATCTGAAGACAAGCTCAATCCACACAATCGAAATCCGCCACAAGCAGATGCAGCTACTACCCAGAACACTCCCCCCTCCCCCAAACAAAGCGCTCTACACGAAGCATACACGACAACTCATCATTCAACAAATCATGAGAATGCAGGTCGACTGAACCAAAACACAATCGAAAGACGAGACCAAAAATGGGACCTGGAGCAGAGAGGTCGCATAGCTGACGTAGTTTCGGATGGCGCCTTGGGTGGTGATTCGGATCTCGTTCTCGTTGATCGGCGAGTCAGGTTTGGGCTTCTCCACCTTCTGGTACCTATCCATGGCTTCCGGATTCGGAAGAGAGAGAAAGAGAGAGAGTGCGTGCGTGTGGTGTGAAGTTGAAACCCTAACCCTAAAACCCTAGAAGAAGAGAAGAGAAGAGAGTAAAGGGGCTCTAAAACCTCTCAGGGTCCCTTCTTTTAACTTTAACAGCCACAACGCGAGAACCGCAGAGAGAGGGACCAATTTTAAAATGCGAGCCTGATTGCATGTGCGTTAATTTCATTTTCTGTTACTCACAGCCGTTCGTTGTCCCTCGTGCAATTCACGTAGGGCTCAGATTGGCCTCCCTAAGTGGTAAAAGGTTTTGGGAAAACTTTGTTTTTTTTTTAACGTACTCTTCGGGTCCATCTATGTCTCCGCTGGTTAACTTTTTTTTCGGCTAGGTCAACGTGCATGTTTACTGTTTAGGGTTTCTCATTTTCTTTTTCAGTTTTTTGTTAAGTTAATGTTTTGAGGTAACTTGTACCAGAAGTATAGAGGTAGCTTGTACCAGAAGTTTAGAGGGAGTTTGTCTCCCTCCAAAATAGTGAAATTCTTCGTTAAATATTATTATTTTTAGATATTTTATTTAATAATTAATATATATTATTAAATTTTTAAAAAATAATATATATATATAATATAATATATCATATTTTATATATATTAATTATTAAATAAAATATTTTATTTTAAAATAAAAAAATTATTAACTAAACATTATATATTTTAGACATTTTATTTAATAATTAATATATATTATTAAATTTTTAAATAATAATATATATTTATAATATAACATATCAAACTTTACATATACTAACTGTTAAATGAGCTACCTCAATTAAGTAATATCTATTTAAAATTTTTTTTCTAAAATAAGGATGTGTCACAAGTACGAGTGGACATGAGTTAAATTATATTGGGATAGATACTAACGAACTCATAAAAGTGGTGGGTTGGATTAATTAAGTTTTAAAAATTTTTCTTCTCAACTTGACCATACAATTGTGGGTGGATTAGATTGGGTTATATTGAACCCATGTGTTAAACATATAAAAAAAAATCTATTATAATAGAAATTACATGCAAATCCAAACTATATATATATATATATATATATATATATATATATATATATAGAGAGAGAGAGAGAGAGAGAAAGTCTCAAATGATATAATTATATTAATAATTATTAGAATTGAAACACTTTTAATTTGAATGCCACCAACAATATTTAAAGTCAAATAATTAGTGCATTGTCATTAATTTAAAAAATATTGATCAATCATTTATGAAATAAGGAATAAATACTCAACAATCATATAAAACAAGTTAAAAATGCTAACTTAATAGTTGTCCTAATCTTCCATTCTCGAATAAAATTAACCCAAAATTAGAAAGAAAACATTCATCTAAAACACAAATTTGTGGATATTATTATACAAAAAATTAATCTAAATCTCACTAAAAATTTAAGACTGAAACATAAATTTTGAAAATGTAAAAAGTTAAATGAATTAGTAGAAGGAAAACATTCAAAAAGCAGATTTAAAAAAAAAAGACGAGGTTAAGTTAAGTTGTGCAAGTTAAGCACAGTTTAACCCGCAATCTGACTTATCTACTGTGGATCAGGAAATTTCAAACCAATCAACCCACAGACCCAAACCAACATGCTATTTCTCGGTTGGGTTGAGACATGCCTCACTGACCACCCCTAGTCACAAGCTTTGTTAGAACAGAATAGCAATTTAGTTAGCATTTTCTGTTATAATAGTTATTAGAATTCTAGCATGTGTTCTGAATGTATATATATAAACCTTCATGTACTGTAATTGATATCATATACACCATTATCAATTTCTCCGCCATTATTCATTCTCTCTGCTTCTGAACTTTTCCTAATAAGCTTCATTAAACGTTAATAGTGATACTCGATGTCTCTCAATCCTATTATAGTTGAGCCAACTCTCGTTGATTGTCTAGGATTTCTCTTTACAAAGGTTTTCCTAGTTCTGATTGATTCTTTCTTAAAAAAAAAAAAAAAAAAGTCATCCAAGAGCTAATACATTTTCTTGTTTCATATTGATTGGTATGATTTCAATTTGATAGCGTAATCAAATCAAATATGTCTTAATCGATTTAGATTCAGTCTAATTAATTTTTGACCAAATTCTTTTTTTAAAAGAAAGTTCATACCTAACTTAACTTTTTTATTTAGCCTAACTAATAATAAGTTAACTTAATCTTTTTAATAAAAACATCATCAAATAAATTTAAATAATAATTTGAACTAAAAATATCATAAAAATAATAATAAATTAAATTATAATCATTTAAAAGTATGCAAATTATATAACAATATTATATATTTATATGAATTCCCTTTAGCTTAATTTTAAAATTGAAGACCAAAATATCTAATCAAACCGAACCAATCAATTTTATAAAAATGAACCAAATGAAACCGATTTGGTTTGGTTGTATATTTTTTGATTTAAATTTTTTATTTTAAATCTGTATGGTTCGTCTAAGAACACCCATGCTCTTTTCTCATCAGTGTCGAATTGGGTTTATAAGTTTGGGTGAAGTCATGCAATCTTGTTTCCAGATTTAATTATATGCATATATTTTCATGCGATTTATTTCCTTTTTAATCGGTAATCACGCTTTACCTATATATAAAAAAAAATCTATATTAGCATGGCAAATGTCTCAAATGAGCATGTGTGTGACATATTTTGAAAGCTCATTTATTTTACGAGCCTTCAGGGAAAAATTATATTTTTTTCCCTTTAATTTATTTTTAAGTTTTCGTTTTTATTCCTTAAATTTTATTTGTTTCACATTTTCACACTCGTCACTTATGTTTCGAAATCTCATCAATGTTTGCCTTAGTCATAATACCATAAAATCTTCTATCGGAACTTATATATGTGAAAAACTTGATTAATATCACAGAGGCAATACCTTTTTGTCCATTAACTTATTTTTTTTTTACTAAATGTAAACTCGTGGGTTACACAAATGACTTAAATCTTTCAAAGAAAAAGACAAATGTTAATTAAAAAAGGACATCTGATCATTTTATTGACATCTATATTTGGCCAATTGAATGAAGGATAGGATAAGTCTATAAAATTGTATGAGTTTTTCTGAAAAAAGATGAAGAGGTAAAATACAGCACCATTTGATTATTTATATTGAAGGAAAAGTCTTCGGAAGTGTTGAAAGAAACTGATGGTTTGAATGGAGAGAGTAATAGAAAAAGAGTGCAGACGAGTTGCTCCTATATCCCTTTTAAAAGCCCTTTATTTTCCCTTCTCATCTTTTGTATATTCGTTTTATATTATTTCTCTTTCTAAAACCTCAGATAGAGTCCTAATGAAAAAATAATAATTAGGTAAAGTTATTTTTAAAGTAATAATTAAAATTCAAACTCTTAATATTATAAGTTTAAGGTTGTTAGTTATTTTTATTACGACTAATCATTTTTGAGTAAACTTAAAATGATTTGATCTAATAAATATGAAAAGTATACCGAAATTCTATCTTTTGATGAAATGGGGCATAGTGCAGATGCAAGTATTTGTTTATAAGCGCAAATGTGGTGATTCATGAGGTTGAGTGCAAGGATTGTCCAAGCCCCACATATCAAAAGAAGAATCATTATCATTAGGGCTATAAGAGATTTTAGGGAAGAATTATAAAAAGAAAAATTGATGAATTGAGAAGAAAAGGAGAATGAGAAAGCACAACTTGTTATGTAGGCATCGCTCAACAAAATATAAGGTTGAAATTCGATGCATTAGAATTCATTTAGAAAATAACTTTAAGCGGGGTAAAATGTAAATTAATATTGTGAGGTTAATTCTAGGCTTTTTTGTGGGATATAACATATCTTGATTGGGTTTGAGCCAGGGCCTAGTCTAATTTCATCTTTTCAATTTGGACCGATCTCAGCCCAATTAAAATGAAAATTTGAAAGTTCGAAGTCTTAGAAACGAAGACTCAAAACAAAAGTCTTAAAAATTAAATTTTGAATTTTTTTGCTAATAATAAATAATAATAACTGTTTTACACTAAAAAAAAAAGTGCTTTAAAAAAGGATACATGATTCCAAATATGTTAAATGAGGCATTTTGATAGTAATAAATAATTCAAAATTCATAATAAAAGAAAATAAATTAGTATATTTTACTTACAACCAAGACGAAAAACTGAATCATATATGGGCCTAAAAATTTGTGCTTAAATAAGATTGTTTTTAGATAGGGCTTGGTTGGACTAGACGGAACACTACCTGTCATCACTTCTAATCAAACTTTTATATTTATAAAAATTTTAATCAGTAATATTTTGCTAAAATTTGTAACTTTTAAGTTCGAACAATCTAATAGGAAATGAAATCTGAAAATGTAAAAGTGTACAGTATTATGTAAATATGAAATTGTAGAACTTCACATGATAAAAGAGATGATATTGAAGTTTTATTATTATCTTATATGACAACAATTTCATTCTTTTAATGTAAGATTGTAAACAAGTGTTTTAAGTTGGTTAAACCGATAAAGTTCTTTAAAATAAATATAATGATTAGGGTTAAATCCCTCTTCAACAGAAATGGGAATTTTAGTAAAAAAAAAGATCCTTTTATTATTTAAGTCACACTTGTAAAAAAATAAAATTCTAAATACTTTTTTTTATTTTTAAAAATTTAATTACTCATAATTTTCAAGCATTCATTTTTGTTTTTAAGGAACTTATACAGCAATGATATTTAACACGAATAAAAAGCCGACACAGAATGATTTGTAGATTGTTATCAAACTCGATTTGAATCAATTGGTTGGACAGGTTAATTGGTCCTTTGGTCGATGCGAGACAGTCATTAGATGGGCCATTTTATTGACTTAGTATGAATTGACTTTGAGTTAGGCATTATGCCACTTATTTGACTCACCAATTTATTACAAAAGGAACTCATAAGTTATTAACGTACTCAAAATGAATTATGCTACTAAACAAGAATATTATGATTTAATTATTAAGAGTTTTATTTTATAAAAAGTATCATATTATTATTATTTTTAAAAAAATTAATTTTATAAGACAGTTTAAATTAATTAAACTCCATGAAAATATTCTAAATTTTTTTTTGAAATAGTTTTGTCAAGCTTTTTAAGTTAAGTGCATGTTTAAATTGGGTATGAGAAAAGATCATGTAAAAATTCAATTATTTATTCTGCTGATTTTTAAGAAAATAAATAACGAGAAAATCAATTTATATTTAAATATGTTAATTCTGGAGTGATTTTAGAACTATTAGTATAGTTTGGATTGTATTAAAAAAATTAATTTTACATAGTAAATTATTAAAAAGAATATGGAATAATTTAAATAATTATTTGTTGGAAGGCAAAAGAAATCTTTTCTACCAACTTCTCTGAAATGATCTTTCAGCAAGAATCAAAATACTCAAAATTAAATTTATTGAAAAAAATCTGTTAGTGTATTAAAATTTGTTCAACAACTTTTTCCTATTTACCCAAACATATGGTTAAAATAAATAAGAATACTTTTTTTTTGGGTTATGAAAAGCTGTTTTGAAAAATAATTAAGTAAAATCAAACACATACTAAGCTGTAAATTTTTTCTCTTTTAAGTCTGTTAATTTCGGTGTGGATGATCTATCTTTAAGTAGTTCAAAGATATGAATTAATTGAAGTGCACTTAAATGGGCTTAGAAAATACATATTGATAATACAAAATAAAATAATAAAAAAAATTGCACATACAACTAATTCAAATATAAACAAATATTTGACACGTGTAAAAAAAATTTAACATATATTTTTTTTTGGTACTTATAAATTTAACATATATTAGAAAACAATTTAACAATAGAAAATGAACGTGACAGACAATGTAATATTTATGAATTCAGAACATGAAATTACAAATTTAGAAGAACGAAACACCACCAAAAAAAGAAAATGTGTCTTGCTAATAATTGGTTGAGAAGCAGACCATACAATGCTGAAAAATATCTATAAGCTTTTGTCCTCTTCAACTTAAATGCTTTTGACTGTCATTTGATTTGGTAGTGGTCACCCATCACTGATAAATGCAAGGAAATAATTTTGGTCAGAGGTGGCTGCTGCTGCTAATCTGTGTGCTTATCTTCAATCAACAAGTCTCAGCATGCACTTCTCCAAAACTCCAACGTTCTCATTGCACCCACAACAGAGCCAGATTCATTTTCCATTGCAGCAGATTCCTCAGCTTCAGATAGATTTCTATCCACAGTGTTACACAAGTCAAGAGTCTCTGCTCTTCTCAGGCACAAGTGCATCCACAGATAGCCAAAGAAACAAGGAGGTGACAAAACCATATATGTATATTGTCCCTTTCCTTTCAATGGATTTTCTTTATTTGGGGAACATCATTGTTTATATGCTTATCCCTTCTCTCAAAGTTTCCGCGGCAGTTGATTCCATTGCTTATTCCCAGTTCATGAGTGATGGCATGACCTTGGTTTCCCAAGGTGGAGCCTTTGAACTTGGTTTTTTCAGCCCTGGGAAGTCCAAGAAGCGTTACTTGGGGATTTGGTACAAGAACATCCCGGTTCAGACAGTTGTTTGGGTTGCAAATCGCCTCAACCCAATCAATGATTCCTCTGGCACCCTAACAGTGAACAGCACTGGCAGTCTTGTGCTCAGCCAGAATGACACTGTCGTTTGGTATAGCACAACAGTCTCTCACAAACAAGCATTGAAACCTGCTGCCAGAATCTTGGATTCTGGAAACCTTGTGTTATGGGATGAGAATGGAGAAAACCCAGAAGACTATTTGTGGCAAAGCTTTGACTATCCATCTGATACAATGTTGCCAGGGATGAAACTTGGATGGAACCTGAGAAAAGGCTTGAATTGGACTCTAACAGCTTGGAAGAGCCCTGATGATCCAGCACCAGGAGACTTTTCTTGCATCACTGCTCAAAATGGCTACCCTGATGGATATTTGATGAAGGGATCAGAAAAGTATAGCAGATTTGGACCATGGAATGGAGTGCTTTCAAGTGGTTCTCCACAAGTACAAAACAACTCTGTTTATGGTTTTCAAATTGTCCACAATAAGGACGAGTTCTACTACACATACTACCTCATGAATAATTCTGCAATCTCAAGACTAGTAATGAACCAAACTGATTATATTCGTTACCGCTATGTGTGGGTGGAAGCTGATAAGAATTGGAGGGTTTATGCAACAAAGCCAGTGGACTACTGTGACCATTATGGCCTGTGTGGAGCCAATGGGAACTGCATAATTACTCAGACACCGGTTTGCCAATGTTTGAAAGGGTTCAGACCTAAGTTGCCACAAGAATGGAGCTCAATGGGCTGGTCTCAAGGATGTGTCCGCAATGTACCATTAAGCTGCAAGGACAAAGACAAGGATGGGTTTGTGAAAATGGTGGGATTGACATTGCCAGATACTACACATACTTGGCTGGATGAGACATTGGGTCTAGAGGAATGCAGAACCAGGTGCTTGAATAACTGTTCTTGTATGGCCTATACAAATTCAAATATCAGTGGACAAGGGAGTGGTTGTGCCATGTGGTTTGGTGATCTAATTGATATTAGACAGTTTGAATCTGTGGGGCAATATCTATATGTTCGAATGGCTGCTTCAGAATTAGGTAGGGACTTATCTTTCCCACTTAGGCTACGCTTGTTTGAGTGGAGACTAGGGTGGAAAATGAGATGAAAAATTTGGAATGAAAATGACATTCACATTTGATTGATACCAAGATATCATGGTATGGTTGAAAGTGAAGTGCAGCTCATTTAGTCTCTATTTACAGCATGAGAAGTGATTTTCCTACATCTACCAAGCAACAATAAGGGAAGATTATAACATTTCCATCCCACTCCATTTTCCCTTACTTCCCTATTTTCTTTCTTCCCATTTTCCAAACCCTCAAACAAGCACAGCCTTAGTCCTTGGTGATTCTTCTCATGAAGGATCCATTTTAATTTCTTCTTAAAATAAATTCAAGTTATTTCCTCCTTCAATATATGTGAATTAAGCCTAGATATTTTGTTTGATCGATTTCAACCAAGAAGAGGTGGAACATGGGCACAGGAAGAAGTTGAGAACAATAGTTGTTACCGCCATTGCTGGGGTTGCTGGGATGCTTTTAGCAGGCTGCTATTTTTTTAACAGATTCCGCAGAAACATAGCTGGTAAAACAACTCACTCCTGTTTTCACTTGAATGAATGACCCCAATGTTTTATGTTCTAAACTCAGCTACCAACAAATCTGTTACCATAAATGTGAAGCATACATACAGTTCTGCATAAATAAACTTTGCATCATATTAACCACATACTTGACTGTGGAATATTACTTTAAGAAGAGTAAAATTCATGCACTTAAAGAAAAATATGGAATATAGTAAAATCTGAAACATCCTGATCAGTTGTTGTCCTTTTTTGTATGAAGATCTGATGGGAGCATGCTTTCCCCCGTTATTCTGATTAGTTGTTGTCATAGTGATTAGTTGTTGCCATTCTGATTGGTTGGGCTTTTTCCCTTGGTTAACCAAAAAAAAAAGAATCTCCTACAATGGAGACTTTAGATAAGAAACTTACAGAGTACACTACAACTGTTATTGCCATTATACAAACCATCATATGTAGATGTTGCTTGATCAAGTTACTAGAATTGATGCACTATTTGTAAGTGATGGTAAATTAGCAGGAATCTACACACTCACATCTTTCTATATTAAAATTATATTCAGTGTTAATTTATGCTTAAACCCAATCGTAACCCTAGTTGAACTTGAATTATTTTGTGTATTATAATGAAGGATGTTTTCTTTTGGCCAGTAAACACAAACAGTGTCATATGCCAATTAATATACAATTAAGATAATTTAGCAGTTGAGTCATTTAAACTATATGGTTTTATAAAGTGCTCTCAAAATCTTGTTAACTGAATAGTCTAGATTTATAACATCTAACTTTTGGTACATTCAAGCTTGTAAAAAAAGTGAAAGCTTTCATTCAATTTTTCCAGAGAAATTTACAAATAGAGAAGATCATAACAATGGAGGAACTGAGGATGATCCAGATCTCCCATTATTTAACCTGTCAACAATAGCTAGTGCCACCGATAACTTCTCAGAGAAGAACAAAATTGGAGAAGGTGGATTTGGACCTGTATACAAGGTAGTTCCATATTTGAGCAATGTTAATAAAAATTGAAGTGCTAATATTGTGATGAATATCTCAATGTGGTTACAAATGTGAATATGCAGGGAAGATTAATAAATGGGAAAGATATTGCAGTGAAGAGGCTTTCAAGTAGCTCAGGACAAGGAATGACTGAGTTCAAGAATGAGGTAAAACTTATTGCAAAACTTCAGCACCGAAATCTTGTGAAACTTCTTGGCTGTTGCATTCAGGAACAGGAACAAATACTGGTCTATGAATACATGCCAAACAGCAGTTTGGACTCCTTCATTTTTGGTATGAATTTAAGAAACCTTATATTAGGATAGACAAAATAATGATTTTACTACCACTAAAGAGCTTATGACACTTGAATTTTGAATTTGAAGAATTCAAGTTGGATAATTGATTTACTTTTGATGATAATTTCTAAACAGATCATACTAGAGGGAAGTTGTTAGATTGGTCTAAGCGCTTTCACATTATTTCTGGAATTGCTCGGGGTCTTATGTATCTTCATCAAGACTCCAGATTGAGAATTATTCATAGAGATCTCAAAGCAAGTAATGTTTTACTTGATGATAAGTTGAATCCTAAAATATCAGATTTTGGCATGGCCAGAATTTTTGGAGGAGAGCAGACAGAAGGAAAAACAAAGAGAGTAGTGGGGACCTAGTAAGTTTCTTACTTAGAAGTTGCCAATTTTCAAAATATATTTTTTAACTTATAATTATTTTGTTCTAAATGGTGTCTTGCAGTGGCTACATGGCACCAGAATACATTTCAAAAGGGCTATTTTCAGTTAAATCCGATGTCTTCAGTTTTGGTATTTTGGTGCTCGAGATTATATATGGGAAGAAAAGTAGAGGGTTTTATGATTCAGACCACAACCATAACCTTATTGGTCATGTAAGTGTGTGAGTAATATATTTTTTAATTTATGTCAAACTGAATTGTAATATGCAATTTTTGTGTTTTCAGGCATGGATACTATGGAAGGAAGGAAGGGCTTCAGAATTGATAGACAAAAACATACAAGACTCATGGATTGTATCAGAAGTTTTGCGATGCATCCATGTTAGTCTCTTGTGTGTGCAACAACATCCAGAGGATAGACCCAACATGTCATCTGTTCTTCTGATGTTGGGAAGTGAGACACAAATTCGTGAGCCTAAACAGCCTGGTTTCTTCTGCAGTAACATTTCATCGCAAACAAATTCCCCCTCTAATCAAGTGCAGTCTGTATCAACCAATGAAATATCCACGACCTCAATAGAAGCCAGATGAAAGTCAGCGAGTGGGCAAGACATATATTACACTAAATGAAGTATTAGTTTCACGCGGTGCACTTCCCTTTAATGTGTGTTAATTCTAAAGATGTTTGAGAGACAACATACAAATTAAACAGGACCAAGTTCTCTTTTATATTGAAGCCTGCATAACATAACTGAATCTTACACTGCAGCATATAAGCGAATTGAAACAGTTATATAAATTGAACTTAACCATGTTGGAACATTGACTTGATTGTGTTCTCGAATAACTTTTTGGTCATTGTCTTGAGATGTTAAAGGAGCTTTGGTTTGTAAATGATAGTTAGTTGCCATTTTAACCGAAACCAGAGCTGTTGTGTTACATATAGAATGGCTTTGGAGACCAACTAAAAGATGAGGAATGCTATAGACAGAAGTATTAGGGACACAAAAACTCAGATATCTTTTATGCATCTTTAAATTTGCCTCAATCTGTTATTGTTCCCGTCAATACTGTTTGTGCATAGATTTACATTGATCTAACCAATCTATAGACTAAATATCTTTTTGTCTTTATAACATTTACCTGTAGCATTTTTTTTTTTATAAAATGTATCCTTACTCAATTTAAATATTTGCTCTATAAACTAATAAGCATTATAGATATAAAAGCTAAGAGTTTAATTCTGATCATATCTAAGTTTAAACGTTCTTTTTTATATTATCATAGATACATCATTAATATAATTTGATCACACACAGTCACATACTTGTAAAGAAATAAATCAACCAACTGAAACAAAGTTTAAGTCGACTGAGAGTAAGGCACGTCAAAGAATCAAAAAACAAAGGAAGCAATCGCTCAAATTAAACACAGAAACAATGCATAACAATTCACAAGTAAGAGTTAGGGGAGAAGAAGCTTGAGACACCTGAATTTATCTCGGTCTAGTTAAGCACAAACATAGTGCCTAGCCTGCGTCCAATCATTTCGATTTACAAGGAATTTTTGCAATATTCAGGTATTCTTTTACAGCATAGCCTTTCCAAGTTTAAGTACAGAGTGTTCTTTCATGGAAAAGATACTCCTGCGCCTTTTTACGCTAAACTTCCACATCTTTTTCATTGAAAATGAAACACACTTGTAAATGCTTAAACACACTTTCAAATGCTTACTATCTCTTTTTTTCCCCAATGAACAAAGTGTAAGGAGTTTAATGTAGACATTAAGTGTGGGAATAACAAAATCCTTCCTCATTGTCACCTTTCCAAATTAGCCCACCTAGTTTTTCATAGCTTAACTAGGAAACTCAACTTTCTACATCCATCCCGTGAGAAAAATTTGCTCACAAAAATCTCTACTCAGTGGCTAAGCATTTGTCGCACGGAGAAACTCCTCTAACAATGGGATTGTATAAATTCAAATAATTAGATTTCAATAAAACAGTGTAGCTGAAGAGAAAAAGAATAATATTCCCAAATATTTGCAATTCCTTTTATCTAGCGATCATCATCTTATAAAGGTCTAGGTAGGATATAGCCAGTAGATACAACCCCCAAAGTCTCCCTCCCGAAGTAGGTGATTGTTGGTTCAACTCTTGGTGATTTGAAAAAAAAAGGTCCATATGTAGCACCTTTAAGTTGGCTCAAAAGTAGAATAAGTTGTTCCACCAAAATACAAACATGTAGAATAAGTTGACTGAAGCTTTATGTCATAGGTCTGTTCATCAGCAAACTCGGAACATCTTAATTTTTCATCCTTTAATTCGAATCCCTGATTCTTCAACTTTTAATTACAGGGTATGGCTTGATCTTCAATTATTTTCTTACAGTGCTTCAAACCTTCTTGCAAGTTATGAGACTCTTCATGTCAATCATGCTTTCTTGATCTAAGCAAATGCTTCTTTCGTTTAGTTCATCAACTTTGATCAAGAGTGAATATTTTTCAGCTTTCAGAAATGTAGTCTAAATATAGGTCTTCAGTACCAGTATCATAGGTAACATACAACTACATAATTCACATATTTGCTTAAATTTACATTCAGAATGACTAATAACATACAATTGCCAATATCACTAGAAAAGAATGGGAAGAGAAACCTAAGGATTGGCATATGCAAACACCTAAACAAGGCGTATAGCACCTCTAGAAATATCTACTACATACTTTATGAGAGCTTCTGATGTTGTCAGATGAGAATATGATGTACAAGCCCTTGGAGTAGCAGCATCAATATACTCCGCTCTTGAGCAAATGATTCTTCCAACTGACGCTTTCTTTTTTGCGGCAATGGGTATTCTTTTTTGTTTTCTGTTGAATCATAAAAGCTCAGAGTCACTTGCATATAAATCAATAATAGCATCATATTGTTGAACCATTGAAAGTAGACTCTTGAAGTCATTATAGCTAGTGAAAAGTAGAAAATGCAAGGCATTGGAAATGCTCGATAATGTCAGCCAACTTGTAGACAAAAATAAGTTGCAGACATCCCGAACAATCTAGTAAAATTCAATAAAAATAGACTTTGAACATGGAGAAAGTTGTAAAAGTTCTTCAAATTCGACAACTGAAAATATATAGAAAACAATTGTAAAAATTAATTTCTCTAATTTCCCTTCTATTCTATGACATAACAATAGAAAAGTTACAGAACAATCAGTTAGATTTGGCTTGCACATAATGAACCACATCTGAGATATTAATAAACAGGAGAAAAATAGAAAATAAAATAAAAACTTCTTATTAAAGAAAGGAGAAGCCCACTATTTCCAAAAACCTAGACTGATCAAACTACTAACTGGCAGCAGCTTTGATCTGGGAATCCATTTGACCTTACAGGTTACTCTTTCTAAAGCTACTAATATGAAGACACGGATTCTTGTCTTAAGTCAAGCAACTCACAAACAAGGCTCACTATCAACCAGGCAATTTCTTTTGACTTTCTGCATAAATAAAAATTTAAAGATGTTCGTTTAATTAGAAGTTTCCATCAACTACAGAATTTTATACAGGCAAAATATGAATTCATGAATAAGAGACAACTTTGAAATGTTGACTATCATAAGATATGTACATACATAGCATACCTATTTGCATAAACATGCAATAATTTGTACATTTTATCCACATAGAATGTGCTTGATGCATATTAAGCTCCATTTCATAATAGTTATTTATTGTTAATTTAATAGCATCATTATTCACCCAGAACTAACCACAATCTGATTGGGTCTTCAATTCACATGTATCGTCGGATTAAACTTTTCAAGACCACATGTCTTGGTCAGTCTTTGGATTTTCCCATTAAATCATCAAAGGTGCAAAATTTAAAATGACAAACTTGATTATGTGCGGAACAAATAATTAGCTTAGTACTCCTAGCAAAATGGTTCTTTCACATGATGATTTTTACTCAACTCAACTCCAATGTTTATCCCATCCCATCCCATCTATGGAAGATATTAGATTTCATGTAAGGTAATTCACCAAAGAGTAGTAAAATTGTAAAATGCTACCGAGAACAAACATGAGAAGCGGCAAGGAGAAAACATATTAACATTTATATCCATCAAGAAGCAATTGATGAGAAAGAACGGAAAAAAAAGATATGAATAGCATGAAATGGTCAACTGAGTCAAACAAGGCTGTATAGAAACCCAACATTTATCCGAACACATACATATTATCAGAACAGTGACAGTCAAGCATGTCATTTTTAAAAATTTCTACGAAGTAGTGTCATTTCATACATTTAAAACACTGCTCATTGGTCTAGTTATGTAGCTCAACATTCCATTTCAGCTAGCCATGTTTGTTAAAATTGTAACATCAATTAACTTCAACAGATAAAGAAGATCAGCAAAGTTATTTCCTTCCCAACTTTGACTTGAATCATCACCAAAATTAGGTAAATAAAGCAGAAACACATGTAAATATCCAATCCTAGCATCAAAATTCACAACCATATCATTCAATATTAGAAAGTGATAGACCCCCTGGTACTAAGGTCTACGAAAGGAGGAATAGGAGGACAAAAAAAAATATTAGTTAAAGGGCAGAATGGGAATGATGAGTAGAATGATGAGAACGCTGAGCTGGAAGAAAGAAAGGGTGGGGATCTTTATAGAATTGGAGGGTAGTGTTAAAAGGGGAATGCAGAAGAGAGGGAGAGCAGAGAAAAAAAAAAAGTGGAATAGGTGGTCTTGAGTGGGGTAGGCCTCCCCTAAGGCTAGGGATCCAACTTATGGTTGGATCATTTCTATCTTTGCAATTCTCCTTCTTGTTTGTATTTGATTTCTGAGAAACTCCCAGAAGACACTCTTCTGGAGATAGTAATACAGAACTCATTCTCTCATATTTTCTGGTTTATATCTATTTCTGTCCTTCTACTTATATAGTTCCTACCAGAAGCATGTGAAAAATTCAACGAAATAATGTATGGTAAACCAGAAATCTATAAACTATATAGAGTACTCTTTTTAATAAGTATGCCATGTAATTGGAAACCATACATGGTAATGCAAAAGGCAATCAACAAGAATATTACTAAACAATAAAAATGATCAGTTATCTAGACTATATCTCCACACTTTTTTTTCTTTTTTTTGGTAATAAATATGCAACAGATACCAGATCCTCGTAAAGTTCACTAAAAGACAAAACACAGGCATTGCATGGCCCCTGTTAAATGTCAACAGTTCTTATCTCTAGGCTGATAACTATTATGCTAACAAGTGCAACTAATTTTATAAGGAGCCGATTAACTACATACATGGTTAGTAAAATTAATTATATGGAGCAATCATGACATTAACACTGAATTTTACAAGGGTGTGTTTTCTGTGCACAGAATCACTAGATTGTATACAAATGAGAGTGCTAGGGCACATAAGTTCCACAAATCAAGAAAAAAAAAAGGTGAAATTAAATGACCACAAGTAATCAAATGTAGGCATGTATGTAGCATAGTAATACAAATTAGCATTTGAATTCTAAAATGAAAACACATGTAAAAAATTGTCATCTTCAGAAAGAGGGGATTTGGATCCTCTCAAACAAGATCACATAACTTTGATTTTTTGCATATTTCTCTATCTTAACATATATTTATTTTATAAAATTATAAACTTTTACGAACCTAATAATCATATTGCATTTATTTAATAAAGGTGAAATAAATAAGATAAGCACTCTTTAGAATATGTATACTGAAAATGCGATTAAATTTGAAGATAGTATCTAAGGGAGGTATTTATGTAATATATGATATCAGTATGTACATATTATAAAAATTAAAAATATTAAATTTTACTATGCTTATGAGCCTGTTAATAATTTATATGTAAGAAAATGTGACAACCAATAAGGAAAATTGTTCAATAGAGTACTGTTATAATTTATAAGTATCACAAAAAAAAGAAAGAGTACTATTATAAACAAGTGAAGTTTCTTTTTCTTATTTTATTTTTTATTGGTAGAATAGAGTAGTGTTATAAGAGAGTGAAGTTTCTTTTTTATGAAAGTTTGAATCTATTATTCTTATAAATTATTTAAATTTTTCATTATTAACTCATTCTCAATAGTTTTTAAAATTTTTATTTTAATTTTGAATTTCATTGACACAAATTTTAATTTATTTAATAAAATAATAAAACACAAGAATCTTAATATCGGACCATATATAGCACACATTAATAGTTAATATTCAATGGTGTAAGAATGGTGGATTATGATTAGTAAAAAAGATAACAACCTTTAAAAGGTATTGACCAAGTCAATAATGAAGTAAGACCAAGACTTGACCATCTCATTTCAAGTTGTACACTGGATAACATATTACCAGAGGAAAAAAAACAAGAGCCAGAATATGATGGAAGAACAATCAAACTTTAAATAATAGGTAGCGCATTTTCCACAAATACATGCTCGGAGTATTCAACTTAGAATCCACCTTTACATATAGTAATGTGGGAAACTTGAAAAGGTTATGTTAACAGGCTACTCAACATCATTAATCATCAATCATTAATCTAATACTCATTTCTCATGAGTAATATTACAGTCACAAAGAATCTCATCATTCCAATATCATTAAATTAAAGGACAGCTACTCATCCTCCTGAACTTTTTTTTTAACCACATTTCTAGCAGCAGTCCCAATCACCATTCCTCAATTTCCATGTTCATATAGTTTTGTTTCTTTTGTATCTTTTCACTTTCTCTTTGTTTTTTCTTTTGAGTAACCATCCATTTTAGTTTTTGAAAAATACATGTGACATTGCATTGATCGTTCATTTATAAATAACATTAAACTAATCTTTAAACATTGATTTAATCCATTAGAATACTTGAAAACTTCACGTTAATTGTCAATTTGGAACCATTCTGATATTTGGAATCGTCATTCAGGAACTATTTTAATATCATCTATAAATAAATAATTAATGTACTATCACTTGTATTTTTCGAGGATCCAAATAGATGTTTATTCTTGTTATTTTATAGAAGCACCAAAAAAAGAGAGAAACTACACTGAGCAAACAAATCCCACAAACATCAATAGGGATTAGTTTGGTGTACCTTTAAAATAGGAGTAAAAAAAATTTAAGGATGCTTTTTATGTGAAAAATTATATTAAAATATTATTTCTAAATTTTTTACTTCTAATTTTTAAGAAATATCTAACTAACCGTAAAAAAGTAAAATTTGCAGGTCTTGAGGAATTTCTGTGAGAATGGCTCAAACATAATGCTCAACTGTTTGCAGAACATCACAACACTTGAACCCATCAGTTGTCAAAACCAAACCTCACGATCAGGGCACTGCATCAAGTCTAAACCAGTAACAAAGCTAATAGATTTCTCAAGCAACTCCATAAATAATTTTTTAGCTCCTGTGAGGTATCAACAATTCTCATCTCTAGGCTGATAACGGTTATGCTAACAAGTGCGACTTATTTTATAAGGAGCCAATTAACTATATACATAGTTAGTAAAATTAATTATATGGAGCAATCATATACATGACATTAACACTGAATTTTACCAAGGGCTGAAAGCTCAAAAAGTAAGCATGCATTAGCGTGCAATACTTTTGAATTAACATGAAATATGTATCATGTATGTAATTGACCGTTGAGTCAATCAATCGCAGAGATGAGATGATTGGGAGTATAAAATTCATTCATGATCAAGATAAATGTAACATATAAATTATTTGTAAAACAGAACACAATTAGAAGTTAAATGTTCATTAAGAAATTGCCCAAAATTATGATGTCAAAGATGGTAAAGGAGAAAATGCTCTACAAAAAAAAAAAAAAACAATGGATACCTAGTCAGGCAGCCTGTTGGAGACCAGGATGTTCACGTTCACCCAGAATACTATGCAGTGAAACAGTAGAACAAAAGCTAATCACTTTGTGAAACTTGTTCACTGGTGATGGCAATTGGGGCACTCTCCTCCAACTGCACTTCCCAGATTCCCCATTGATCTCACAAACACAAGCTGGATACACCCTATGATAGTCTTCATTGAAAACGTAGATAAGATCACCCAACCCCACACATTTCAGGCTTGCAAATTTGTCATCCTCGTCACTATCAAACAAGCTATAGAGCAAATCATGGGGCATAATCGCAATCTCACTGAACTCCATGGTCTTCTCATCAACCTTCCACAAATTGAACGACAACCCATGAGGCATATTACAGATCCCAGCCAAAACAAGCTGTTCCCGGCACGCAATCAAGAACGAGAAAACAACCCCAGGAGGCCTAAGCGTCTGAACATCGCTCCAAACACGTCGGCGCAGATCAAAGGACGAAACGAAACAAGAATATATCCCAAACACGTAGAATCTGCCACCGAACAGCGCAGAGGACAAGGAAGACGACGAGTTGCCGGATCTAAAATCTGCGGGAAGAGGAGGACTGAGGTCCCAGGAGTCCAAAAGGGGATCGTAGATTTCCACATCCAATCGATCCTCCATGTCGACGAGGTTCCCAATGAACTTCACACCACCGACAACGATGAACTTGGGGGGAACCGACCCATCATTGAAAACACCCAAAAGGGGGTTGATTCTAGGGAAATGGAGAGGCGGGGTGGCGCGCCAGAGGGGTTGGAGGATGCGGGTGTAGCAGAACTTGGGCGCGGTGGTGAAGAAGAAGCCGCTGGTGCCGATGAAGGAGGTGTTGGGTTGTTGTTGGTGATGGGGTTGGTGGTGGGTGGGGAAGGTGGGCAGGCGGAGCCAGGCGTTGGAGAGGGGATCGAAGGCGAAGGATTGGTTGTTCTTGGAGGAGATGTTGTGGATGCCGTAGAGGAAGAACCATGGCTGGCTGTGGGAAATGGAGGAGAAGGAAGGGGAGGAGATGATGGAGTACCAGAGCTTGCAGACGGTGGAGGCGCGGACGAGGTTGGGGACTGGGAGGAAGGAGAGAATGAGCTCGACCAGGTCTGAGCTCAGGTGGGTGATCTCTGTCATCTCAAATGGAGTTGCAGGAACAGAGCAGAGAGAGAGAGAGAAGGAAGGGGTTGTGAGGATTTGATGCAGAGAGGAAAATTTTCAAAAAGGAATGGCTTGGCTGCTGTGTGTGTGCGTGTGGATGAGAGAGAGGGAGAGAGGGGTCAATGGGGTTGATGATGGATGGTGAGGTGGAACAGTTCTAGTCTTCTAGAGATTGGTCCCAGTTTGTTGCTATGCATAGGACACTCGTGGGGTCGGTGAGTGTGGTCCTCCAAAACCCAAGACGACGATCATTGTTGATGTCATCGATGTTCGACAATTTCTCTCCTGTTTTCGTATATGGCATTGCTATTTATACGCTTTTTTGTCTATACCTTTTTTTATACTTTTTTTTATGAAAAAAATAAGAGACTTTTCATTTTTTTATAATAAAGAAGTGTAAAGGAATAGTAAAAATATAAATAAAAAAATATAAGAGTAATATTTTTCTTTTGTATATATTTGGGATTAGAGAAATTCTTAAATTTAACTAATGAAATATTCATTTTAATAATTTAGAATTTTTTTGTGAGAGAGAAATATCTTATTAAAAAAAAATAAACATAATTTTTTATGTAAGAACTTATCTTAATAGCTTGTAAAATCTATTAGTTTTAATTTAATTTAAATGTCTCTTTATCTTTTTAATAAGAGATTTGACTAAAATAAATTCTTTTGTCTTTTTAATTTAAAAATATATTATTTAGTCCTTATATTTTTGTAAAATAAGTATTTTTAGTTTTTTTATTAATGTGTTATTAAAAATTTAAAAAAAAATGTTAAAAATAATAAGTGAATATTAATCATTAAATTTATATATATATATATATATATATATATATATATATATAATTTTACACATTACTTCTTTTTGTTTAGAAATTATCCATTTAGCATTTCTTATGCAAAGATTCTTATATCTTTTTTTTTTTAATTAAGATATCTCCATAAATATTATTATATAATTAACTTTTTAAGTTAAAAATAATAGTTAAATAAAACTCTTTTCAAAGTATTGATTTCAAGTCTGATTCCACGTATAAAGGTTCATGGGCTCACAAGTAAGAATGTCAATGGGGTTCTATGGAGGCAAATGTATTTTTTTTTTTTTTGGATGTGAGACGAGGGTGTGTTTTATGTGCACAGAATCATTAGATTGCATACAAATGAGAGTGATGGGGCATATAAGTTCCACAAAGCAAACAAAAATGGTGGAATTAAATGACTACAAGTAATTAAATGTAGGCATGTAGCATAGTAATACAAATTACCATTTGAATTCTAAAATGAAAACGCGTGTAAAAAAAATTGTCATCTTCGAAAAGGTAAAAGATGGGATTTGGATCCTCTCAAACACAAGGCCACGTAACTTTGACTTTTTGGCATATTTCTCTACCTTAACATATATTTACTTTGTAAAATTATATTAACTTTTAAGAACCTCATAATCGTATTACATTTTTTTTAATACAGATGAAATAAGCAAGATAATCACTCTTTTAGAATACGTGAGACAGAAAATGCAATTAAATGTGAAGATAGTATAGAACTCAATATGTTTTTAATAATGGAGGTATTTATATAATATATGAAATCAGTATGTGAATTTTATAGAAATTAAAAATACTACTTTTACTATGCTTATGGGCCTGTTAACAATTTATGTGTCAGAAAATGTGACAACGAATAAGGAAAGTGTTACATAGAGTAGTATTTTTTTTTGGTTGTTTATATAGAGTAGTATTATAAACAAGTGAAGTTTCTTTTTTATAATAATTTCAATCTATTGCTGGCAATTATTTAATTTTTTATTATTACTAACTCACTTTTAATAATTTTTAATTTTTAATTTTTAATTTCATTGAAATAAAATTTAATTTATTTAATAAAATTATAAAACACATCAATCTTATACTCAGACCATAATTTCTTTAATAGACTAATTTATTAAATGGTGACTAATATTCTCCTTACATGTCATAATGATATTAATTTATTTTTAATTTTATAAAAGGTTAATTTTGATCTTTTGTCAACATAAAATATTTTATACTATCACTTAATTATTTATTATTAAATTATTAAAAAAGTTAAATATAATTATAATTATTTAAAAAATTAAATATTTTTAATAATATATCAAAATATAATTAAATAATAATATAAAATTTTTTTATTGACCGTATATTAAAATTAAATTAATTTTATTAATAATAACTAATAACATATAAACAAATCAATTAAAAATTATAACAAACTAGTTGTATTGCGACACATTAAAAGAATATGGATATCTTTATAAAACGAAAATTACCCAAAAAGTCCATACACATTGGTTAATATTGAATGGTGTATGGGTGATGATTAATAAAAAAAGATAACGATCTTTACAAGACATTGACCAAGTCAAAAGTAATGAAGTAAGACAGAGACTTACCAACTAATTTCAAGTTGAACACTGGATAAAATATTTTCAAAGGCAGAAAAAGAAAGCCAGAATAAGACGGAAGAACCATCAACTTGCAAATGATAGGTCGTCCACTTTCCACAAATACAAACTCTCGGATTATTTAACTTAAAATCCACCTTCGCATATAGTAACGTGGGAAACTTGAAAAGGTTATGATATCAGACAACTCTATCATAAACGAACTATTCAACATCATTAATCATTAATCTAAGACTAAAACTATCATTTTAACTTTTTAAAAATTTATTTGATATGAATTTAGTTCTTTAAAAATATATGATATTAAATTAATTATTTAAAAGTTTAAAATAATATTAAAATTATTTTTTAATAATATATAATATTAAATTAATTTTTTAAAAATTTAAAATAATAATAAAATAATTTTTTAAAATAGTCATTCGAAAAAATTATTTTGATGTTACTTTATATTTTTAAAAAATTAATTTGATGTTATATTTTTTAAAAAATTAAATTGATGGTAAATATCTTTAAAAAATTAAATTAATATTAAATTAATTTTTAAAAAATTAAATTGATAGTTTAATCTTAATCTAATGCTCATTTCTCATGAGTAATATTACAGTGACAAAGAATCTCACCATTTCCATATCATTAATTTAAAGGATAGCCACTCATCCTCCTGAACTAGTTGTTTTTGTAACCTTTTGATTGTGACAATAGCTTTAAACTTTTAGCAACAGTACCAGTCACCATTCTTCACTTTCCATTGTAGAATAGTTTTGTTTCTTTCTCCTTTCTCTTTATTTTTTTTATGTGACTTGGTTGTTCATTTATGTACTTAAATATTAATTTCATATAATTCAAAACATCATAATATGATATCATATTAGTCATTAATTTTGGAAAGAACTATGTTGATATTACCTATAAAGGAATCACTAATTTAATTTTGTGATTGAAAATCACTAATTTAATATCACTTGTATATTTTGAATCGATTCATTACAAAACATCTATGATCTCTTCCCGAACCAAACTGAATCTTTCGATTCATTTGGTTCCCACACTCAATTATTTATAAAAAATTTCCCTATCTTTTTTTTATGTAATGAGCCTATCATCTCTTCTCTATTCATATTCCGAAAAATATGAAAATTGATTAGTAATACAAAACCAGAATATTTGAAGTACTCTTCTGACCAAACAAATAATTGTCAGCAAAGTTTTTTTTTTTTCCTTCAAATCCAAAGAATTCTTATTAATTTATACATAGGTCATAAATTCAGCGTAGATCAAAATAGATGTTTATTTCGAGAGCCCCAAAGAAATAGATAAAGTACAGAGCAAAGAAATTCCACAAACACAGATAAAGAAATGTTTGGTGTACCTTTAAAAATAGGAGTCAAACAATTTTAGGATGCATTTTATATGAAAAATTATATAAAATATTATTTCTAAATTTTTTGCTTCCGATATTTAACAAAAACAAAAAAAACTAACTGTAAAATGTAAAATTCGCAGGTATTGAGTAAGTGCTTTGAGAAGGGCTCAAAACATAATGCTCAACTGTTTGCAAATCATCACCACCCTTGAACCCATCGGTTGCCGAAACCAAACCTTACGAGTCAGGGCACTGCATCACGTCTAAACTAGCAAATGTAAAATCAAACCATTCAACATCACACGTTCATGTTTCGTAACCGATTGTATTTTGGAAAAAAAAATCATTTTTTAAAAAGCTCTCTCATTAATATTTCTATTACAAATTATTTTAAATATAAAATAAATTAATTCAAACGTACGTTAATTTAAAATGGTCCTCCGCAATTGATAAATGGGGCTACTTGCCTAACATGTAGTTTCAGCGACGCTCAATAAAGAAAAGATTTTACTGCTCAAAATCCATAAGAAACAAACTGTCTCCCCAAGACCACTTACAATGGGAAAATTCCCAAAATACTAGTCATCAGCTTTATTATTACAGAACATACTTCATAAAGGGGAGTACATATTGCTGACATGCATAAACAAGCAACCGAAATGACCCTGTTCCATTAGAAAAAGTAAATTGTTAGGAGACAAAAAGTTATTCCAAATTTTTGTATAGTAAAGAAGAGAGTGGAAAAGCTCAACTTCACATCAATATTATAATCCTCTCACAAACATATACATATTGATTAAATGCTCACTAGGAATAACATTTAAAAGCAACGGTTTTCAATAGTGGGCAACCACATGTTATGCAGGATGTTAAAGTGTAAATTCATTATTAGTAAGATACTGGGTCTCTGCATGAAAACACAGTTGGGTGCGATATATGACAAAGACCTGCCATTAAGAAAGACACGGTCCTATTTTTGACTACTGATAATGATAACAAGGTTTCCTCAGGAATCAGTATTATGCCAAAGCATAAGAGCTAATAAAGAAATACCTTTTGGCAAAGAAAAATAATCATGCATTCTGTATGATTCTTGATGCAAGACCAGCTGGAACTCTTCTAAGGGATCTGTAAGTGATCAAGATGTCTCACTAAAACATCTTCTAGCATTAGGAAGGTGCTAGTTAAGTTCTAAGATAGGTCATAGATCTATGTCTAGTCAGCTAATAGGAAAGGGGATATTATGGTAAGTTTCCAGATTTGAAGGTCATACTCAGTTGTTTGGGCCATTAATCTTACCATGGATTTTATAATTGGACCATTGGAGGACTCAACGATTTGTGGTCCAGTCTTAGTAGTTTGTCTATTAAAAATCTCCTCCTATCAACGCCACCCCTTACTCTTCTTTTTTTTTTCTTCATTTCTATTTTGAAAAAAAAAACAATTCAGAGACACATTGGCTATTAAGAGTTTTGGAAGTGCTTCTAGAATTAAGTCTAAAATAACCACATAAATCTTGATAGAGAACAATTTAGAAATTCAAGCAGCTGTTAACCACCATCTCCATGTTTATTTTATTGATTTGACCACCATCATTCCATAAGATTCAACACCTTCAAAATTCAAAACTCCAAAAGGAGAGAGCAGAATTAGGGTTAGTTGTGCATACCTCTCTACGGATTGCTATATACTTTTAATTCTTTAACTTATTGAATGATTGTGCTTATTCACTCAGTCTTCTCCTCCTATCAACCTTTATCCCCTCTATCTATTATATCTAGGGTTCACATAATACCACAAATTGCACAATTTTGTTATTGTGGATCTATCATACAAAGTGATGTGGAGATTGATAGGAATATCACACATAAGATTCAAGCTGGGTGAATGAAAAGGCGAAATGCGTCAAGTGTAATTTGTGATTGCACAGTACCTATTAAACTCTAAGGAAAATTATACCGGATTGCTATAATACTAGTGATGCTCAATGGTAGTGAATGTTGGGCAGTTAAATGCTAACAAGAAAAGTGTAGAGGAGATGAGAATGCAGTAGTGGATGAATGGAGTCAGTGGAAAAACAAGGAAAGAAAAGATTGGGTTATACAAGAGAAAGTTGGAGTAGCACCTATTGAGGAGATGACGACGGAAACTTGCCTAAGGTGGTTCAGTCACGTGAATAGAAGTCCAATAAAGGTAAAGTGAATCAAATAGAAGATAGTTTAGTTAAAAGGGGAAGAGGTAGACTTGGGAAAATATTAGGAGAAACCATTAAAAAAGACCTTATTCTAAATAGTTTTACTGAAAATATGGTTGTTGATAGAGCCCAGTTGATCTGTGTAAAATAAGGTTTGATTGTAGTTGTTGTATTGCTCCTGCATCACTAACAGAATTACCATGAGTAAGTCCTGTGATTCTTTTTACATTTTGTTGTGATTGTTGAATTCAAATATATTTCTCGCCAATAAAAGACAGCCCATCACCTTCCTAATAGGCCCTCCTTCTTCCCCAGTGTCCTTCATGACCTATGAGTTGCACTGTTTGAATTTTTTTTTTTTCCCTTCAGTCAAGACTCAAGAATTCCCAACATTTTCCCACACACTATTACATATCTTATTACTAATATCATACACATGATAAAATATTAGCAGCCTTGCACCATACAAGCACATTGCCAGTTCTTTAAAGCCAACTGTACGAGACAACAGCAACGCATTAGACATAGCAGAAACAACTAATATTTTTGCACACATAAAGTTGCAGAAACCATGAAACTCGTGTCTAAACATAAGTTGCAACTTGCAAGCAAATTTTAGCACTTTGGTATGTTACTTTAGATGCATCTTTACCATATCTGAAAAGATTCTTCTTCATCATTGTAGAAAACTACAAGACCAGAACACTTGTTCTAAAGTAAAGCCTAATGGACGTTAAGAGTAATATTAAAAAATTTCAGGGAAGAGTTTTTCATATAGGATTTGGATCCTCACTTTAGAGAGTAAAGTGCAAGTGATAACCATCAGTGAGAAAATCATGGGATCATATTCTAACAAATACATGATTTATGCAGTCCCATCAAGATAAAACAAAACATGAATTATGCAGTCCAATTAAGATAAAACAAAACAATCCCTGATATCAAATCCCAATTCTTAATTGTAATTATGTGTGTGAATTAGCAGCACCCAGATACCATGCAGAAAAACACAAAAATCAAAGTATAGGTATATAAAAATCATAACTATGACTTAACTACTTTTTTTAAAAAAAAAAAATAAACCAGAAGAAAAAGACAGAGAGTTACAAATTATGAACCAGTATGTGGGTAGGATGAGTCTACTAGTTGGAGATGGCGGGTTCATTTTTTCTTGGAGGAAGAGGCGTAATCAGGGGGAGAGTATACGAGAGCAGCCACCATGGCTCCTGGGAGCACCCCATACTTGGCCAACACTGCCACTTTGCTCACCAGCGGCTTTCCCTTCATAAACGCCATTGCCTTCTTCTCCTCGAAAAAAAACTAGCTTCTGTAATGGCCTGAACAATTAAAAAAATATATATATATATAACAAAACCAAGCACCACATAACATCAATTAATTTTGCAGACATAATCAGAAAAAAAAAACCGTTTTCCACTCTAACGTATATTCAATCGACGCAAGGGTTGCAAAGTAGATGTTAGTAGCGGCACTATTCGCGAATCGCGAAAACGCTAAAAGCCAAAAAAAAAAAAAAAAACAAAGAAAAAAAGAAGATAGCAAGCACTGTTGTTAAAATCCCTAATCCAGATTCAGCTTTACCTATCGGAGTTGTGTGGCTCTATTCGAGAACTTCAACGTCGGCGATAGTTGCTGCGTTCGCCGGCGGTGGTTTTGGGTCCTTTCCGTTCCGTTCCGATCAAGCGTAAGATGGAATCACAACGCTGCTCAGGCTCAGCTTCACCTTTTCGCCGCTTTATAACAAGAGTGGTCAACGGACCGGCCCATTTGCCCGACATTTCCATCGCATTGGGCCTAAATATTAGCTGCCCAATCTGTTGTCAAAAGAATTGGGCCTGACTAGTTCGGCCTGAATTAAACTCTCTAGGTTTTTTTTTTGGTTGCAAAAAAAAAAAACATATTTGTTTTAGCATTTGTAAAAGGCAAACGAGCATTTGTGGTAAAATGTTTATCAAAATGAACATTTTATTTCCTTTTAAAAATTGCGTGTCAGTGTTTGTCTAACGCTAAAACAAATAGGCCATTATTGCATGTTGTTTGTCTTGGTTTGTTGGATTAGGCTGTTTGTGTAAATTGGTTTGTATAAAAAGAGGACAAAAAAATTGATTAATTTTTGTTTTGTTTGGTTTTTGATTTTTTTGGTTTAGATTTTTTGATTTAAATTAGTTTAATTTGGTTATGAACACCCCATATATTCATTTATTTTGCTTAATTATTATAAGTAATATTTTTCTTTAGGGTGCAATACCTACAAGTTCAATTAATTAATCTAATTTTATTATGAATATTCACTCTTTAATTATCACATAATAACTATATTTTAAAATATAAAATTGTCCAATTATAAATAATTTTCTTCTAATATTTAAAGTAATTATTATGTTATAACAATTGCAGTTTTCTAAAGACAAAATTGTTTGAGTTATGAGAATGAGAAAGAATATTGACATGGAATCAAATAAAAATTTATTTAATATATGATTCTCTATCTTCTCCCTAAATATATGGTACATTAAGCATCAAATCTAAATAATATATTAATTAATTTTGACCTAAACAAATCTATCTTGGCTAATTACTTGGACTTTTTTATTTTATGTTCGAGATATTTTTACAATTTTTAGATGTGAAACTAATTCTCATATATTGAGATTGTCCTTTCTAATAAAGTATTATGCATTAAAATTCAAATATTGGACATAACAAGTAAAACTTTGACATTACAAATAAAATTTATCTTTTTTAAGATTTTAACTTGCTTGTCACTCGAGGGTTGAACTAATTAATTATAAAGCAACTTTTCCGCTCACGCATTGACGGCATTGTCATAATATTAATGTTAGTGATACATCACTGCTATACATACTACTAATGCACAGCATTGCAAACTCAGATAATGACATCAATCTTTCAATTCAGATAATCAACATTAATGCTGATTACAAGAGATTTACATGAAACGCTCCCGCTGATACTTGTAAAGTCTTCTATATTAACTAGGTCAGTCAACAAATAATTGAGAAAAATGTTTTCTGCGCCCTAATTTATTTACACATCTTCTACACCTTCTTATTTGGAAAGAAAAGGTTAGAGAGTGTTGAAAGAATGGTGTAATGACAACAACTTAATTATGGTGTAATAATAACATTGTTGAATAATTAATTTATACCCCTCATAATGTAGATGCCATACGTTCTCACATTTCATGCACATTCAGATCATCAAGTACTGATGATACATCTTTCTTTCTACCCTCTCAGTCTCTCTATTTTTAGTGAAGTACTGAAGTTACATAAAATCTCAACGAATATCTGATAGAAATTAGGCATGAACAAAACCCACAGAGAGCACTAGTACTTGCGAAGTAGATTGCCTGCTGAACAGTTCACCACCCATGGAATATCTTTCTTAGATGCATTTCTTCATAGTTCCAGCACCACAACTGCTCATCAAACATAAATATGGTGAACAAAGGGTTAGTCAGGTATTTGGTTAAAGGCCTAGACTACCAGTATCGGATCTTAGAATAAAACTGATATATATATATATATATAGAGAGAGAGAGAGAGAGAGAGGGGGGGGGGGGGACAAGCTGGCTTCCATTCAGAGTCTGTGGTGATCCACTTTCCTTTTCTACAAGTGATATGGTGAGTCACTTCTGGAGGGATGAAAATTGGCGAATGTGCAATCTGGGTTTGTCCATTTTTGGACG
Source organism: Castanospermum australe (assembly GCA_019955255.1). Taxonomy (NCBI): domain Eukaryota; kingdom Viridiplantae; phylum Streptophyta; class Magnoliopsida; order Fabales; family Fabaceae; genus Castanospermum; species Castanospermum australe. The sequence continues at coordinate 905,205 of NSJW01000381.1, read as the reverse complement.
AGGAAGATACTAAGATAGCTGAGTAGGCAGAGGAAGTGGTGGAGCAGCTTTCCACATCCCATCTGAAACTGATCTTGGGAGGGTCACTGCTAACTAGATCATCATCTGGAACTGCTTTTAGGGTTCCACGTCTTCTTTGGAACTGAAAAACCTGAGAAGAATTCAATGAACAATTGCCCACTTAATTTAGTTACTTGGGGTCAACTTAACTGAGAAGTTTACTTAGCTGAATAATGAGTAGTGTGTTAGCAAAGTCTTATGCACACTAGTTATATTTATCAATTTTTTTTTGGATTAAAATGGTGGCTTCTTTCTTTCTTTCAATATATCTTTTGGCTAATTAATATATTATGTATTTGATCATCATGGAAATTTAATTTGGCTACAATATTGCTAGTTGCTACCCAATTTGCATCAAGGACAATGTACATGATTGACAAGGTTATTGATAAGCTAGAAATGATGAAATTTCTGTCCTCTTACATGATCTTTTGGGCCATGTATAGTGTGAATCTCTGAAGCATAGGGTTGAAAATAGTTAAGGAGCCATTGAAGAGGTTGAAAAATTTTACCTTTCGTCCATTGAATTTCCCTCCTTCCTCTGTTTTCGCAGCAGCAGCCCACCTAAGTAGCTCTTTCATTCTTGAAATAGACTTCTTTTTGTCCCCCTCAATTTGATCCTTAGTTTCTGCGATTCCACGTTGGTCACTTCTTTCAGTTAAGGCGGACAATGATGCCTCAGCCTCAGTTATGGGAAAAACCTTGTTTCCTACATGAGCAGCAGAATCTGCCTTGTTTCTAGTTCCTACTCTTCGGGATAATTCTTCTCTCTTCATCTTCATAGAGTAGACAAAATGCCGTCTTCTGTTAATGCTTCCAAATCTCTTCCAAGTTCCGGGTGCTATAAAAGCAAGCCTTTGGAATGTCTTTTCCGCATATAAAAGAAAATTTCTTCAAATTCTTGCAGCCTGGATTGCTCCCTTCGATTCTCTTTGTTCTTCGATATGCCCTGTGATGCTTCAGGAGAATTATAACTTTCCCTCTAACAATGTGATCTGAAAGAACACCATGAAAGGAGATATTTATGCATTGAAATTAATTATATCATTTTGTATACTAAATGCTGAGAAGATGTTATGTTCAGTACACAATGCTAACTCAGAAATAAATAAGTGTATGTTTGGTATGGAGTAAAAATGGTGGTGAAAGTTTCATGGATGAGATGAAATTTTCACCCTCATTTTCACCCCCATACCAGACTGACCCTAAGAGTTGTAACTTGTAACAATGGCTCTTACCACTGATAGCTTCCCTTCTGGTGGGAGGACAAAAGGTGCTGCTCTCTCTTTCTTGTTCATGTGCCCCTTTAAAGAGCCATTGAAGAATCTGCTATTACACACCAATAGAGCTATCAGCTTAATTTGATATGAATAAAGCATGCTTCAGATTCTACTATCTTATCATATTTACATAACAAAACATACCTGCATGTCTACTGTGGACACTTTGATGCCACTAGAGTTCATACACTACTTTTGTGTGTGGGGGTCTCTCTGATAACTGTGTTAGTCAAACGAACAGCACTTGCAGATCTATTTTGTGCTGTCTGGATGCCTAAGAGTCCTGTCTTGTCCTTGATGCCTTTTGGTGAGATGAAGACAAAGAAAATTGCAGTGAATTTGAAAGGAAGATGGTGAGACAGCAACCAGGAGGTGAGTGGGGAATTGTTGGCTCATGATTCTGAGTAACATGGGGGCTTATTATATAACATGACCAAGTGGCAGGTATTAAGGTAAAAGCACTTGAATTAATTAAGGAACAAGATGTTTCAGGCTATGTAGTACACTTGTATGTCTGTGAGGTGTTTGGACCCCCAACGTATATGGGCCATCAATTGGAGATCCTTACTGTGTTTCATGAGTCGATGCAGAAGTACAAAACTAGAATAAGGAAGAAAAACAAAAGAAACTGAGTTCTCACCCTTTTAGTGTGGATTTCAGGTAATTTTAATGCTCAGGTGATTTTCAGCCAAGTTGAAACAGAACCATCAATGTGTCTCCAAAGAAAAGCTACTGCACAATGGAAAATGGACTAAACAATGCAACTACTCAATGTCTATATACACTACTAGGCATATAGTTCAAGCACATATCTTGATAATGCAATCCAAAATCCTGATAATAAAAAGTAATATTTTTGGTATAAATAACTGGGATTGAATATTATAATTTTCTTTTCATTTATATGATAATCGCACTGTATGAACTCTCTATCCTAATCTCATTCCATTCTTATCATTTGAGCAATACCCAGATCACAGTCAATTAACAGTCTTACATCTGATGGTCATGTACTAATTAATATGTCTCCTAAGGCATGGGAGTCCCTATTGTGATGAGTTTAAACAGTGTCTCTAACTATGACAAAATATCTCCTTCCCCACAAAGTAGCAGTAAAGGAAGAAAAAAAAGAAAAGGATATTAAAGCATGTGTGTAACAATTACATGTTGTCATTTTGATATAATTATAAGGAAAATTATCTACAAAGATCAGCATTAAAATAAAACAAACTGCAATAAAATCTACATACAAGCACATCTTCCTATTCAACAGTTTACAAAGAAAGTGGCCAATATTTTGGTGTTCATCACATGGAACCAACATATATAATTTTGATTAAGAAACAAAAGAAGGAAACCAAACTTTTTCTGCACTTAGCATGCAGTTGAGCATGTGAGGCACGAGTGCAGAAGATATTTTCATTAGCAATGAGTTCTTGTGGGTACAAATTGGGGAGACATCAGTGTCACATGGGGGTGAGGTAGACGCAAGAATTTAAAAAATGTTTGGGAATATGCAGAAACATTCGATCAAGGCTCTAGAAGCCTCCACTTTCTTCCATGGTGTTTGTGTCTGAGGTTCCTCGTCTTCCACACTTTGGATCTGATGAAGACAAGGACCCCCCTGGCCTGATGTGTCTCTCTGCCCGCCATTGCTTCTCGAAACTGTGACGTGGCATAATTTCTGAGAGGAAAATGTACCAATCATTGACATTGGCATAGTTTTCGCTTCATGTTTCGGAATTCATTCCGTACGTGAACTTTTCATCATATCAATTAATTCAGAAATAATTTTGGTACACTTTTTATAAGTGGTTCAAAGAATATGAATTTATTATAAATTTTGACGAAAAGATTTAGATTAACTTGAGGTGAATCAAAATAAGGATATGGTTAAGTGATAAGTAACTTAAAATTTTAATAAAATGAACTTTACTTATAATATTAATAATTTAAATTTTTCTTAAGAATACTTAATTGAGAATTCCCATACTCCAAAAGAAGTTATATTTCATAAGAAACAAAAAAAAAGACATAAGAAAAAATGCATAATTAGTAATGTTTATTTCATCAATAAGTCAATGTAATTTCTTGCTAAGTGTGGTGTATGGGTGAGTTTGGTAAGAGGATAAAAATGGTAGAGTAAATTTTTATAGATGAGTTTTGAATATAATTATATATATATAATTTATCTATAAAAATTTACTTTGTATTTTTTCCTTTATACTAAACATACACTTAATATCTCTTTTGGCTGATTTACTAGAAATAAGTAGATATGATGACATGCTTATATTGATAGTTATTTTACACTAAAATATAACTAAATTAGGTATTGTCTTCCTTAATAACAATTTCAAGTAAGGTCTCATGACAAGAGACGAAACAAATATGTAGATTCATCTCACTTGATCGTATAAGATTTGATATATCTTCAATGACATGAAAGTGAATGTAGAGTATTTTAGTGTGAACAATTTGTTCATAAATATAGAGGTACTAGCTAATTATTAACTGGTGTATGAAACCACAACTGATAAATGGAATATAAATGTAACAAAAAAAATAGGGATGAAATTGAATCAATTGATTCATTTTAAATTTAAAAAAAAACTTATAAGTAAAATTATAAAGTCCTATATAATAGTTATATTTTCTAACATCTTATTTAGATATAAAAAAATTATATATTCAAATTGTAATAATATCTCCTAGTAATGTGCTAAAACATTTCTTTCTAATTATAATACACACACACACACACACAAGTATACACTAATTAAATTTAAATTTTATATGTGGATTTTACATTATCAAATATGTACTATATATGCTTATGAGTTATGTGGGAAAATGACTTAAAACTCCACTGTTGATGATTTATCACCGAAGGTATATATATAGCTGACATTGCCTCATAAGTTTTGCTTTAGGTGAAATTGGGGTGTATAGAGATTTAGTACAAGTTTTAAATTAAACTCAAAGATAAAATTTTCAATAAATATTAATTGGTTTAATAAAAAAATGTTATTAATCATGTTATTTTTACGGTTTTACCGACGAAGGATTAAATCAAGAAGAAATATTAATGGAGCAGTTCAAGTGTTGTACATGTCATGTGATTTGGTTCCATATATGGCTAGGTTACTGTCCATGTTTGCTCTATCATTCTCTCACTCTACAAATTTTATGGTACTCCGCTGAAAACAACTTATATATCGTTATACAAGTACTATTATAATATTCAAGAATAGACTATGGCTAAGGGAGGAGTTGAAATATTGGTTAAGTTTTGTCTCAATCAATCAGAGTTTAAACTTTAAGTGAGTACTTAAGAGAATCAATTCTCTTAAATGCATTAGACTCATATAAAAAGTGTATCACTTAGTCTCGATTAACATAAAACTGACCTAAGAATATTTTATTTTGTATTTATACATTTGTTTTTCTTTTTTTGTTTGAGATTTTAACATTTTAAGTAATAATATTACTTCGGAGAAATCAATGAATTAATGGTCGGTAAATTTAAGCATGAAGAGCACAAGAAAGATGATTATTGAGACAAATCAATGTTGAAGGAGCTTATTATCAAAATTTTAAAAAAAATAAATGAATCTATTTATAAAAACTTCAAAAACTGATAGGAATTTCTATGCTTTTTACTGATAAAGTAGCAGAAGTTGTCAATGGAACAAGAAGGAAAAGCTATGATTGTATTTGTATCGTCCAAGTAAGCTATTGATGCAAATTCTTCCTTCTTCTTCCCTTTTCATAAATATATATAGATTGAACAAATATAGATGTACTGTATAAATTATGCATAATCCCACTCCACCCCCCAAATGACCCTCAAGTTCAATGTTACTGACACCCGCAATTTCTATGCCTTTTCAGGAGTTGAGCCTATGATTATAGCTCTGATATCATTTATTGGATTGAACGCTTATCAGTAGGTCAAAAACTATACCTATTAGTCAGGGCACAACTCCTTCTACTTAAACCCATCAGTAAGCATCGCATTTCAATTTAATTCCGACTTTACCTTGGCTTTGGCAAGGTAGGATGCTGATCCACTTTATCAACATGAACCAATAAATGATGGCTACCCTCATGGTTGATCTTCATTGGACCTTGTCCATGCTCTTTAGACTACATGACCTACATTAGAGTAGTGACATCACAAAACACCTAACCAAAACTAATTTGATTTAGCTATGGCTATGTCAATCAGTCTTCATGTCCAATGAAACTATATTATGTATCTTACCAAAACCTGAACATAACATACCCAAAAGTTTTAATGTGAAGCCACCTTGTGTTATCACTATATATATCAGTCTTCTCTATCATGAGGGCTGAGGCACAACTCAAAAGAAGATTTATCATGCAGGAAAAAAAAAAAAAAGACCTTCTAAAAGCATGTGATCCTCGTAATGTAGTCTTACAAGTAAATATGATTACTTCGAAAAAGTCATCAGCAAAGCAAAAGATTAAAAATGAGATCCTTACGAACTGAAGAAATTAATTAGTTCAAACAAAGATTTTATGCTTGCAATGCAAAAGGCAATTTGTTAAGAAAGAAACAAAGGACGGATAAAAAGTATCTTCTACTGTTTAATTAACTTACCAAGAAATAAGCTCTAGTTATATTCCCTACTGAAGGCTTCTGAGTCTCAATTTGTATTTACAATTACAGAACCTTTACTTGACTTCACAAAAGAATCACAGGGCAATCACTCATGCAATGCTCCAATGTTATAAATAATGAAGTAATGTATACTTAATCTTGGGCAAATATATAACTAATGAACACATTCGTACAACTGATTCACCAAAAAGCCCAAAATCTGTAGATATATATACCACCGAACAAGGAAGAAAAAAAACTATGTTAAGCAACAGAAGATCTCAATCCAATAAATTTCAGTATCAATATATCTAAAATCTAGGAACCAGCAGTTAGAAATAGAATCATAAAAAACAGAGAAATAGGGATGGTACAATCAAACTAACTGGTTGACTGAACACTAATATCTAACTATGCTGATTTTCGGAGACTTTGCCATTTAAGATGTTCAAGGGTGAATCAACTCCTATCCCAGATCACAACAAAGGGATGTTGAGCTCTTGGGTTGCCAATGGATCCCTCATAACTTATTTTGCTTTGTACCTCGACACATCACTAAAAACAGTGTCTGTTTGTAAAATTCAACTTAGAAGAGTGTATTAATGGAATTAATATTCCTAACAAGTAACTCCCCAGTCCACTTAGACCACGTTTAGTATGATGAAAAAAAAATGAATATAATTAAATGAAATTAATATACAAAATTTTTAAGATCAAAGTATAAAAACTCTCTCATTCCCTTTCCATTCTTTTACTTTCTTTTGTACTAAACGTATACTTAGTTCTATGAAAATTGTAAAATGGGATAAATAGATAAATGAGATTTTGTCTAGTTAATCAAGTAAAATTTACATGACCATTAAGCAAGATAGTTCATAAAAAACAAGAGGAAATCAAAGGACAGTTGTTACAGAAGTGGCTCCAAAGATATGCTAAGCAAACTACACGTTTAACGGTGGCAACAATTCAATAATAAGATAGATGGGTATCTAGACTTCTATCCCTGTCTAGACTTACGCTTTGTTTGAATTTTTTTCATTAATGAAATGGAATAGAATAAGTGAGAATAGACTGGAAAGGGAAGGAACAAAATAAAGCTACATTTTCTCTTATTTGGAAGATTAATAAGGGTACGGAACTATTATAATTTTTAACTTTTGTAATAGCCTTTTTAATTGATTAAGAAATAAATAAAGATATTTAACATAAAGAATAAATATGCTTTAGTTTCTTAGGGGCTTAGCCCTCCATTGTATCAAAGAAAAAAGAAAAAAGATGTAAAATACTTATTATTTATAAAAAAAATTTAATTCTCTCCCGCTCCACTCCAATTTTGGGGGAAATAAAATTGAGTCTTTAAGAAGAAGAGAGGGGGAATAGTATTAGTGATAGCATTGGTGGTTGGGAACAGAGATCTAGGGCATTACTCGGGCATTATCATGGTGGCTATGCAGATTTTCAAGAATAACAACTTATGGCAACCAGTGATGGCCACAAAATGTGGGGTTAGTCTGGGTGGCAGGACTCTTTCCTCTCTAGTACAATCAAGGTTTTTGTGTGTTGGTTTATAGAAGTTCATATAAATGTCCACATTACCATCTAAATAGGATCATTAATTTTGCACAATTTGGTACCTGTGCAAAAGTCCCTTCAAGAGTCCAAAAGCATGGAAGCATTGTGCACTATTAAGAGTTGTGTAACCAATCAAAATGGAATTAGATAGCAACAAAGAGTATAAAGTCTATTCTGGTTGGCCATACATCAAATATCAAGTTGCATGTGTCCGGTTCATGGTCGAACCAGTTAAATAGTTCAATTTAGTCCGATTATGACAACACTAATAATTTACTTGTCTTTCTTCTACTTCTTCTCCAATTGAGACATTCTTTCTCTACAATCTTTAACATTTTCCTATTTGATTCCCTAATTAATGTTTTCTCTTTTCATCACTTTTTATATTTAAAAATATTTTCAAAGCATATTTTTTTTTTCCATTCAATTTTTTCCCATGCATACACCTTTATGTGTGTGTGTGTGCGTGTTTTTGAATTACTAATAGTCATTAATATTCGGTGCAAATCCCCAAATTTTTGTTGCAATTTACTCAATATTTGGTGCAAATTCATTAAATCCATATAATTTTGTGGGAAGATTTCCTTTTCTCTTACTCATTCAAATCAAACCCTAGCTGCAAAATTCCCAAAGTCTCCGGGATTGAGTCTATTTGGCGATTCTTAGCGATTATTTCAATTTATTTGCACGAATTTGACAAAGAGTCCTAATGGGTATATATTGCGCACATGTTTCTCTCAAACTTCAACCTATTTTGTTTTTCTTCAAAATTTGAAGATTTCGACATACCCATGGCATATGGAAGCAAGATATCAAGAGGTATGGAAAGAGAAAGAAGAACTCTAACCCGGTAACCCCTCAATCACACCCAATGAGACTGGGAACAGAACCTTGAGCAAGCAACTTTTCTACAAATGAGAAGGTAAATTTCTCAAAGTCTATATGTTCCTCTAGAGGAATTACTATTTATTTCTATGTGAACGTGGATTTCCTAGAAAAAAAAAAGCTTGAATTGTTGAATTGAATGAGTCTTGATATAAAACAATTACCTTGAATACTTTGTGACCATAAGGAGCAAATTTTACGGTAGAGCTATTAGGATGTTCTATATATTCCAACATGACCTATATATGAGATAGTTGATGGATTAACCATAATTAGGTCATAGGTTAAGGGTGTTAAGATGACCTTAATCATGAATGCAGTTGTTAGATACCTCAGAGTGGAGTCAAGGGACCCCATGTGCTTACTTACTTCAGGAGATGTCAAAAATAAGGCTCCTAATTTACAAACGAGAGGATGCATATAAGTTTGTGCTTTTTATCTTGATACTTTGGTTATTTATGTTGCTATGAGCTCACTTTGGATACTTTATGTCTGTTATCACTTTTTTCTTTTTCTTTTTCTTTTTCATGTTAGATATTATTTTGTCTCTTTTCCTTTTGTCATCTCAAAAGTGAGAGTAGTATGGAGTTTTGATAACATTTCTAAATTGTGAATTGATCTTAGGGTTTAATTTTGATTAACTGTTAGTAACAAAAGTTTTTACATTATTATCTAATTATGAATTATTAAATCATTAAAAAAGTTTGACTAACGTAACAACAATATAAAAAATCAAATACTAAATAAGATGTAATTGAATGATAGTGTAAAATTTTTTTATACTGATAATAAATTAAAATTAAATCCTTAATTATATATGCACTAATCTTGAATTTTTGGTTAAGATATGCCAAAATTTTGAGATTTGTTCTTGAAAGATTAACTAAATCTTGCATATGTTAGACTTAAGTGTTGTTTGAGGGGATCTTTCGTTGCTCCTATGATATTTACTTTGTTCGTTATCTCTAACCTCTACTTTAAAGGGGAACCATTCTTTAATGTATATTTTTTATGTTATCCCCAAAACTTTTTTATCGTCACTAAAAAAAAGAGAAATTGTTAACCTTGAGGTATTAGGCCTAAGTTTTAATCACAATAAATATGTTTTGATGTCTAGTGAAAATTAGATAAACGGTATCATAGTTAATAATGCCTAAGACCACAAGTCATAAGGCTTAGTCTTTTAAGCTTTAATAATTTTAGCTTTATTATTAGACAAAAAAAATAAGTGTATTCAAGAGTATCCCCATAGGGATTGGGAAGTGATAACGGTAAATCCTTTCTCATAAGATGGATTTTCTTGAAGTTATGTAAAAGATAATATATGAGATCAAATAAAGAATAATTGTAGATATATATAATCATATAAGTTTAACATTGTTAAAAGTAATTGTACATGGGATTCCCAATTTTGAGTTTTTAAAAAATGCTATTATTACTCATTTACTCTTTCCGTGTATTTTTATCTGTCGTTTAATATTTTTGTATAAGAATTAAGAAAGTTATTAAATAATTTTAATTGTAGAGAAATATAGTTCAAAATGACTAAATTATCTTATATCTCACTTCATTAATAGTTTTTCTTTTTTTTAATTTCACTTACTCTACTAATTCTCTCTCCATTAAAAGATAAGGTTAAAGTTAAAAAAATTAATTAATACTTCCTTAATATTATCAAATGATAAATATTGTTAGATAAGAAAAATTTTCTTATACGATACATAAAAGTGGATGGAGGAAGTATCAATAAATAAAAAAGGGAATAAAATTATAAACTTATACTTCTGCTTATTATCCATGTTCCATTCTCTTCTGTAAATAATTTCACTCTCTCACCTAGTGATGCAAAATGTATAAGCATGATAATTTAGAGTCATATTACTCATTCGATCTAGATGGTGCTTATACTCTGCACACATTGGTTTAGTTCACTGTATGGTTTTGATGTCATCAAAATGTGTTGCTTGGTTGGCGATAGATATTGGTTCAACACTTGTTGTAACCAAACAAAGGGCTATACATGTAGCTATTTGTAAGTAGTATGCATTACAATGATTTAGCTTAATATGCATTTTGTATGATCTTTTATGCCTCCTAATTAACACTCTTGTTTGCATAGCATTATGTAATTTTATCAGATAAATATTATTACATCTGAGCAATATCATGCTCTTATTTAGTTTTGCTTCAGGTTTGGTAGCAAATGTATAATCTTGCGTAAATTATCCTTTTGTAATTTTAAATTTCTGTTGTTTATTTGTTCTGTTGTTATATCTTCGCGAATCCTAATACTGAGGGAGAGTTGGTTGAATCTTGCCATGAGCTTAGACATCAATGTGATCACTTGAAAATGAAGCCTTTCTTGCTTGTGCACTGAAATCCATAGTTTAAGTTTTTCTCAACTTGAGCTTGAATCTCTATTCAACCGCACAGTTGATGAGTTTGATTGCTTGAAGATCTGCTTAAACTCTATCAAGGTGAGATTAAGGTAAACTTAACAATATTAGGGATAATATCTTGTAGAGATGCTCAAAGAAATTGTTTGAACTGATGGTAAGAGGCTCTTCAAATTTCTCATGACTCAAGTGGTTGAAGGTATTTTACGTGACTTTTCGACAACTTACATGGACATTGGTAACCCAACATGTTATTTTGCATTCAAAAACAAAAAAACATAAAGTATTTCGTAAGCCATTCCCATGCAATAATGAGAATCTTAATGATATGGAGCAGTCATGAGAACTCAAGAAAAATTTGCTAGAGAGATTCGGGCTGGTGTAAACTCCAACATAATTTACTTCCTCCAAATAAAATTAATTAAAAAAATACTAGGAAGAAGCAAATTATGATAGGGTTTACACCAGCTGGTATCTCTCTAACATATTCTTTATCAATTCTCATGCAAACTTATCTTCTACTGAATATCATTAAGATTCCCATTATTACAGGGGGGAATGGCTTACAAAATACAATATATAGCTACTTTCATGTATAATATAACATGTTGAGTTAGCCAGTCCATTTAAGTTGTCTAAAGAATCATGTAAAATACCTTTAATCACTTGAGGAAGGGGAAATTTGCTGAACCTTTCACCATTAGTTCAAAAAAAATTTTTTGGACATCTCTGCAAGGATGTTATCCCTAATATCCTTAAGTATACGCTCAAGCTCCAGAATCGCACCTTCATAGAGTTTAAGTACATCTTCAAAGCTATCAAACTCATTAGATGCGCTATTGAAAAGAGATTCCAATTCAGGTTTGAGAACTTGAACTACGGATTTCAGTGCATAAGTGAGAAGCTTCCAAAACTTCTAATGTTTGATCGTGGCCATGGCGAAGGAGAAGCAAAAGTAGGCTTCAACACCGTTTGTATCCTTTTTAAGTTTTGTTATGCAAATTGTATTGTTTGCTAGTTTCAATTTTATTTTTATTTTGTGTCAATTTTTTTTAAATGACATGTTAGCGTTACATGGACAAAAAAAAAAACACATACACCATAAACTATCACCGTTTCTATAAGGAGAGATCTTTGTATACTAATCTAGTAGATACATACCGCAAGGCACCATATGGCCGTTGTATTATATTTATAATTTTACATAATAAAATTAAAATTAAATTTAAACCATCAAAAAACATTTGAGAGTATTACGGTAAGAATTTTCTCCTCTATAAAACTCTATTAATGATGTTTATTATTATCGGATGGAAAAACAACATTGAAAAATTTCTAACTAATAAGTTCTCAACTATGAAAATTAATCTAAGAAGGATATATTAAAAAGGAAAGAATATGAGTATCTATTTTAAAACAGAATAAATATCAATTTTAGTTTTTAAAAAATATAAGTGACATCATATTAATTATTTATTTAAAAATATCTTTCAAAAATTATTTTAATATTTTTTATAAATGAGGAATTAATATAATATAATTTATATTTTTAAAAATGATTGGAATAGCCGAACCTTAACTAGAATTGATTGGAAAGCTCAATTAAAATTTGATGATAGAGTAAAAATCTACAAAAGAATTTTTTTTTATCTAATCAGAAAATAATCAGTCGGTTTTGTAGGTTTTTTTTCTTTTAAATTTACTTTGTTTAGATAATTTTTTTTTCTTTTTTTATTTTTGTTCAACAGCTAATTTTATTTCTTCGGGCTATCAGAAGTTTCAGTTTCATGATCAAGAGGGCAAATTCGTGAATACAAAGGCCTCATCCTCCCGCCTTCCTTTCACCCACAGCCCCAGAGAGTTGCTTTGGAATCTCATCAACGATAAAACATTTTTCAAAATACTAAAATAATATCTCACAATCCCTGGTCCTTTTTCTCTCCATCTTCTCCTCCAAAATTCAAAGCTTTGATTTTTGGTGCCACTGAAGCTTCTTTCATGTCCAAAGCTTGAAGCTTGGACCCCAATTCCGAGAGTACCCAATGGCGCGTATCTCCACATGCTTCACTGTGATCCACACTTCTAGCCTCTGCTCTCACTCTGGGGTTTTCTTTAAATCTTCAACTTTTTCTAATCCTCCCAAATTTTTCCCTTTTGTGCAAAAGCCAATTTTCCGAGGAATTCCCAAAAGGGTTTGGAATTCTAGGGTTTTAGTGCCGGTCGTGAGGGCCACTGTTGACGTGGGTCAAGGGATTCGACCAGGGGGTGTTGTGGAAAGTGACAAGTTACCGTCTGATGTGAGAAAGCGAACGATGGATGCTGTGGATGCTTGTGGAGGGAGGGTGACTATCGGGGATGTGGCTAGCAGGGCTGGGCTCAAATTGAATGAAGCTCAGAAAGCTCTGCAAGCTCTTGCTGCTGATACTGATGGGTTCTTAGAGGTGTGAGTTTATCATTTTGAAAGATGGGTTACTTCCATGTAGTGAATTGTGCAGGTGTTAGATGGTTTGGCATTAGAGATTTATTTTCCTGTGCATTTGTTCCTTTGGGCCTTTTTAAGTTCTTGATTGTGTGAGTGCAATTGTGGCAAGATGGTCTCTGCAGGTTTCTGAGGAAGGTGACATTCTATATGTGTTTCCAAAAGATTATCGATCAAAGCTTAATGCCAAGTCATTTAGGATTAAAGCTGAACCATTTATTGAAAAGGCAAAGGTATTACAGATTGTCATCTTCTCTGCTAATAGTAGTTGTTGATGTCTTGTTACTTGAGCTTGATTGTTGTTGTATGACCTTGACTTTGACAGGCCACAGGAGAATACTTGATAAGAGTTTCTTTTGGGACAGCACTTATTGCGTCAATTGTTATTGTTTACACTACAATAATTGCTCTTGTTTCTAGCAGCAGAAGGTACTTGATGACTGTGATATCTTGGATACTTCCACACACTTGTTAATCTATGTCTTGTAAAATTGCCTCAAACATAATTTGTCCTGAAAACTTTTGTGATGTCAATGCACTAACAATGTGGTTTAATTACAGTGACGAGGACAATCGTGGAAGACGTGGAGGCAGAACATATGATTCAGGATTCACTTTCTACTTTAATCCAGTAGACTTATTCTGGTAATTATATACTTTACTTTCAAAATCTTGGAGGTTTTTTAAAGGCACATTGGTCATACACCTATGAAGACATGAAAGTGGTTGGTTTATAGGTTGCATAGTTTGGGTCCTTTGGGAAGTACTATATTAAAATACTTTTTTTGGGATAATGGTGGAGGCCGAGGTGATCCTCCTCTCTTTTGTAATGTAGGAATTGCATTTTATAAAAAGTAGCTTAAATAATTTTTCTTCATGGCCCATGTGATTTTCTGCTAACAGAAATTTAAAAATTTACTTGTTTCTGGTTACTGAGAAACACAAATCCTTTGAGAGAAATGTTTGGTGACATCTTCTATTTATACTGTGGAAGGTACTGGGATCCATATTATTATAGGAGACGAAGGATACAAACTGATGATGACAAGATGAACTTCATTGAATCGGTGTGTGATGCAAATGAATAACATTTATCTTTTCTCTTGTTTTTTTTTTTCCTATTTCTAATAAAGTAAAAGGATTTTGATATTGTTTTTCTATAGGTCTTCTCATTTGTATTTGGAGATGGTGATCCCAATCAAGGAATTGAAGAAGAGAGATGGAAGTTGGTAATAATTGAGGACTGAATTCAGTGGTCTGTTGCCTTTGATGATTTAATTTCTTCTCTCTTTCTTATGTTGGGTCCTTTTTCCACTTTATTATGTTAATTCTGTCCCTTGTCAAGGTCCTGCCATTTTTTTTTCTTAGTTAAAATGTGTAACGGAAACTTCTTTGTCAGCTTTCCAAGTTTTTCACTTCTTCATTTTACCTTTTTTTGGTTGTCCATCATCTCATTCTTACCATGTACAAATATATATTCTTTTATATTATCTTCCATTATGTTTTTGTCTCCCACCTAAGCATGTTTTTACTCATTCTATATGCAGATTGGGCAATACATAGCATCTAATGGTGGTGTTGTTGCAGCTGAAGAACTTGCTCCATATCTTGATATAGATTCTACGGAGGGACTTAAGGTAATTTTTTTTTTTGTTTTAAAAGAATATATTGCTGAATGCAAAAATTGAATTTGCATTGCATTTAGTTTGTTGTTCTGCTCATGGATTCGGAGCACTTGTGTTTGTCCAACCTACTTATTTGTAGCACTTTTGACTAGGAATTGAACACAATAAACTTGCATGACATATTTTCTTTACATTTCTTTGGATTTTATTCTGTCATTTCTCCATTTTGGATCCTTTTTTCCTTGTTAGTTGTAAATAAATATAAAAGAAGAAACAATTTCTCTATTTTGTAACCCATGAATCCTGAAATTAGTTGCTCAAATATTAAATTGCAGCTTCTTTTATTGATGTTGACGTGAACCATTCTTGAATTCTTATGTTTTGTTAGTTTATAATAATTTATCCACATTCCTCTGCATTTTCTTTTGTAAATTTAGTTTAAGGTAAATTACATTCACCTTCCTTGAGGTATTGCAATATAACGCTCCACCCCATTTTTCTTCCTATATTACAGTGCACTCCAGTTGACCATGTAGACTAATGGCCATAACAGAATCAAAGTTTGAACTAATTGCAAATAACCATTACAAACTCTTTCTCTCTCTCTCTCTCTCTCTCTCTCTCTCTCTCTCTCTCTCTCTCTCAACCCTTTACATTCACAAACTAGAACCAACTCAAGGATGATTTCATCAGCCACGTACCCAGAATGCCAAAACTTCTATTCATTCATTCTGGTCACTATTTTATTTTAGCTTGGATTACCAAGTCAGGCATGGTCCATTGATAGTGCATTAATGTTAGTTGAATCAATGTTATCCAAACCTCTGTTTCAAAGACTACCAAAGATCTAAACTCAGATTATCTATCTACTTTGGACCTTCTTTTATGGGCTTGGTTGGACAATTTATTACTGATGGAGTTGATGCTGGTAATACATGCATTGTTATTAAATGCTTCCACTCCAACTTATGACTGCTACAAGGGATACAAATAGGTGTTAACTGTGTCTCCTTCACTGTTTTCATGCCTCTTCTTCAAGTGGGTGTGCCATAAATTGTTTATTTCATTGTCTATTCCTGCTGGTAATATCATCGAAATAGCAGACTTTCTGAATATTGGAGGCCAGGGGCACTGATTTCATCATCATCTTTGTTCATATGAGAATTCTAAATCAGGAGCTATATGGTAATTTTGTGATTGAATACATGCATCCAGTAAAATTTTCTTGGGTTTTTTCCCCTATAGAATCATTAAGAAATCATAAATAGAAACAGAGTAGTAGAGAGGGTAGCAAAGTGAATGTATAAGCATCGTAGCAGGAGGATAGCCTCTTCTTTTTCCTTGCTGAATTTTCCTTATCGAAGACTTGGCAGAATGTAATTTATCCAACAAAATTTATAACTTTCCACTCCTCGACAAACCTAATATAGAATTAATGTATCATATAAAGCATTGATGAAACAATCTCAGTAAAACATACTATAAATATTTAATTCGGTGCTCTCTTTCGAATTGATAGTTTATGATAAAGAAACCCACTTCAGAATTGAAGTTTAATTTGCACTCATTAGGTTCTTTTCAAATAACTCTAGTTTTCACAACTACTGAGGGCAGAGTCAACTCTCAACCAATGTTTTGAATTTTCAAGTCAATTTGAACTGTTCGATTGAATGGTATCTAATATAAGATATCCTGAGTGTGTTTACAGTAATAATAAAAGTTTGTTAACAAGATGCAATCAAATGCTGCATCCTTACAAAGAAAGGATACTGAGGCTGTGAGTCGAATGAAAAAAAAAAAGAAAATCAAAAGTCAAGCCTGATTTTCAAGGATGTTATGAGGAGCTTTGGGTTGCATTCACAAAATGCTTCCTTTCTCTTTGCTAGTTAATTCATTTTGGTTTGGCTCATGGGGAGGTACAATGTTTCTCTGTTCATGGCTGAATATCTCCTTTCAAGTGTTCTTTCCTTTCTTCCAGCTCAAGTTAATTGTTTATGTTAACCATGGTTTAATAAATGCTAAAGGGAATTATCTGTTACATAATTAGTGATGTTGCTAACTAGCGCAGTCAACTGGGGTGGAGTGTAATGTTAAGAGAAGAATTGGGTGGAATGTTATATTGCAATACCTCAAGAGGGGTGAGTATAAGTTACCGTTTAGTTTATGAATTATATTTAAATTCCATGTCCCTGTTTGAGGCTTTTAAACAGCATACCCTTTTAATTTTTGTTGAAGTTAGTGAATTTTAATTGCAAATTGCTTGTAATGTATCCGTTGTTAATCAACTTACCTTAGTTTGCATGAGGATGGCAAGATTCTCAATTATGATTGTGTAGATGAATTTAAGGCACAAATGGTTGACCTTGTGATGTACTGTATTTTCTTATTTATTGTTCTTCTGATTTCTCCAAATATATTATATTTGCTTCCAGAACCCGTGTCTCATCTTTTATGATATAAAGTTATCCTATGTTCTTATTTATTGTAATACTGTTTGACCTTGTATCTTTGTTGGTTCCAGGATGATGAATCCTATATCTTACCTGTTCTTTTAAGATTTGATGGTCAGCCTGAAATTGATGAGGAGGTATGTTGAGACAATACAATGGATTAAAACACAATAACTTGTACCTATTTTCTCATTTTCGTAGCTGATGGTTTTTAAAATATGCTTCTTTTAATTTTAAGAATGCTTCTTGATGCCACCCTCCAATTGGTATAACTTGGCAAATTTCTCTACATAACGATGCAACATACAAGTGTTACTAATCATTTTGTTTTACGTAAAGCATTAAGTTCTTGCTCTTAGGTAATAAAACTTTTGCCAATGATGTATAAGACATATTGTACTTCTTGATTTCTTCTGGGAATGAATTTTTTTTTTCTTTTTTATTTACTTGCAGATTGCTTGTTATGCAGGGAAATATCCTATATAGGTTTCCTTCTCTGCAGAGGACTGCTTCTAAAAGGAGTAAGCGAAAAGAATATGTGGGAAGAAGATGGGCAGATTGGGTTAGAGGCGTTGAGAAGTTTTTCAAGGAGAAAAAATGGCAATTCAGGTGCTTTATTTTTATTTTTCTGACCTATTGCTAGTAATCATCCTCTGATTATTAAACCATAACACGGGCAAATGTTCTATTGCAGTAGAACTAGCGGTTCAGAGAGAGCAATGGTCATTGGCTTGGGTGGCCTTAATCTGTTTGGGGTTATTATTCTTGGAACCATGTTGAAGTAAGCCCTTCCCATGATGTATCTGTTGGTTTTTCTCTTGTCTTGTTTCAGTGCCCTGACGTCTGTTTTCCATTGATCCAAAGAGATATTGCAGTTGCTCCTAGTAGCTTCATTAAATTTGTAGCTGACATATTTCCTCTTCTTCAGGTATGACTAGTATTTCAATTTCCAAACAATTAAATTGTTCAACTTCGCAAAAGGAATAGGAAATAATCTTTTTGTTGGAAGATATTGATTTAGGATGATGTTGCTTATTTTGATAACTTGATGGTAATTTGTTACTGTGAATTTAGGATGCTAATTTCATGATTTGACCCCTGTTGCTTAGAGGTATATGATTTTAGAGTTGAAATTTAAATTTCGAGGGTTGAAACTTGAAAGCAGATAGTTTTAGTTTAGGTCTGGGTTCTGAAACAGATTGGGGTTCAGGTATTGGAATAATGGTAAAGCTGGGAAGCATTGGTTGTTGAACGCTTGTGTCACAGTGAGATCTTGACTTCAGTGCTTATGTGCATGAATTTTAATGACAATTCATTATGTATTCATTCAACTAGATCAGAGTAGGAAGGCAAGTCTTATTTGGGTTCTAACTTTGAGGTGGCCTGTTATGACCCAATTGCAAGGTATGGGACTTGAGTTCCACATTGGAAGTATGGGATTCTGATGTGGGGTTTATATGGCTTTGGGCTCTCCTACCTCGATAGCTAGCTTTTGGGGTGTGGTTCTCCCAAGGTTCGTATCATGGCCCCATTAATATACTTCCAGACTTCCAGTGTACATGGGTCTGGCGTTCTTGATTTCTATGTAATATTGAAGCAAAAAGAAAGAAAGAAAGACAAGGAAAATAGGATGAGGAGATGATATATAAAGCAGCCGATAACATGCATTACTTTAGTTATAACAAATCTTTTCCTTTGTAAATTGAACCTTAACCCTTGGACAAGGTAAATTCCAGCCATAACCTGTGTGTAAAACAAGACTGGAGCCACAAACATATAGTGCAAGGCTTCACATCATAAACCAGATGAAGTGCCAGGAGTGGGCTTGATCAACACGCTAGTTTAACAGAGGGATGATCCTGAAAAATGAGAAAAAAAAGTGAATAAATAAAAGATGGTTGATACATTTGTCATTAATCGATGCTTCTCTTGCCTTGCTAATTGCTATGGCCATTAAATAAGATAAACTGAACGTATTGAGAAATTTAAATCGTTGATAAAGGATGCTGATAGTTTAGCAACTTTTTGCACTTTTGTTAGTTTCCGCATAAGGAGGGTGAATCCTTGTTTTTACTTGTTATAGTTATTAGCATTGGCTTAACATTGCTGTCTCCATACATTGAATGATAACATTTGCAGATTTATGCTGGTTCTTTCTTTGCAATTCCTCTGGTTCGATGGTACTTTGTTCAAAAAAGGAATGCTGACATTGAAAAGAGAAACAAAGCTAGGCAGCAGTGTGCACAACTACTTGAATTGCCTGACACTTCACTGAGGCAGAAGGTTTGCTTATATATTATTCTTTTGTATGGTTAATGTATATTATTGCTGTATCAAGTTTTGAAAGTATAGTTTTTATTAAATAAATTGATAGCTCTAACTAGTTATTTTTCCTCACTTCTCATCAGTAGAAGGTCTATGGGGGCAATTATCCCCACTAAAATAAGAAATATTCTGAGTAAGATATATGAAATTGTCATCTTGCCTCTGTTATATAAATAGCATTGTTGCAATAAATTTTTTTTTACTATAAAGTACAAGAGAATGATTCTTTGAAGTTTATGAAAGAAATATTGGACCTGTTTGGGGAAAAATAAATAAAAAGAAGGAAACTGTTTTGTTGTTTCAAATCTTAATACCATCATTTTGAGTTGCATTTGTTCCTTTGATACTATAAAAGAATAATAGCTATGCCTATAAGTTTATTTAAAATCATGGCACATATAAGAGTTTGATAAATCTCTCTTATTTTTGTTGCTTACTATTTTTGTGTCAATATAAAAAGTATATATATTTACGTAGAGAGCAATTGTAATATGTAAGTGTGCTGTTAATAAATTGTATATTGTCGAATATATTACATTGATATAAACACTTGAACTTAAATCACATAGTATATATTTCTCATTAAATGATAATATGTGTTGGAGATACCAAAGGAACCTTGTGGCCCATGTTGACAAGGAAAAGACATAACATACATCCTAGGCAAAGGAGAAGAGAAAGTACATATTTTTCAACAGAACTAAAATTATCTGAAATGTTATAGAGCAGCATGGATGACTAGATATCCAAGGCAGTTTCTTCTGCTAAGAAACACTTCCTAGTATTTCCTCAATCAATCATTATTATTAATTAAATTTGATTTTTGGCTGATCCTCTTTTCTGCTCTTGCTGACATGTTGATGGGATATGTGAGATTGTGCATGTAAATCATAGCATTCAAATTCTAGATTTCTGTGAAAGGCATCTGATTTTAAGGTTTATTTGCCATTTCTTTAGTTGGAGAAATCATCAAGTGAATGCTAATTTGTTTGACATGCTAGTTGTACGCTCTAGATTTCTATTCAGCAAAGAAGGTTCTTTTCTGCATAAAAGAATATTGTTTAATGTGATGGTCAGAAGGTAATGGTTTAAAACCGTGATTTTGACATGATTTATACTCCTTCATATGTCTTATGTGAAGTATGATATGATGCACCTTCCTTTCAATTACTCTGTAGTTAAGATTTTATTCAGTATTCTGCACCAACTTCTAAATAGTTTAGATGAGCTGGTTGCTACATACATAACCATTTGAAAGTAATCAGGCTCTTGTTTTGTGAAAAGATGAGCTTCATTACACCTTTTGTTGCTGTTTTGGTTCAATTAGTGCCCAGTGTACATTACTTTGTAGATTCGACTTCATTTCTTTTATTTCTTGCTTTAGATACTTGCATAATTGCTGACTATGGCTTACCAAAGATTGCTATCGCTTTATAGATTTTAAGTATTCTTATAAATTTAATAATTATGTAAATATATAAATGGATTTGGAAATGATTTCTTGAATGAAACATCCATTGTAGGAGTGCATTTCATTTTCTATATCGTTGTGGATGAGTGCTGTTTACTTAGACTGTTTACTTAGATGACATCCAATCACTACCATATGTTTTTGCTATTTTTTTGTGTGCTTTCTGGCTCTTGCTTTATCTGGATATTGAGGGTTGGGAGGAGGGTTGGGAAAGGAGATTGCTAAATGATGTTTGCTGCTGTGAGCAAGGTTGTATAAGGAGTTTGTATAATCTCACTGAGACAATTGGTTTTTCTATGGCTTTCAGCTTTTCAGTGCTCGCAACATGGCCCAAAAGACAGTCATAGGACAGGATCAAATTGTGTATAGTACTGACAAGGACTTAATTGAGCAAGAGTACGAGGTGAGTGAATGGGACAAAAAATTTCGGGATCTAGAGAGATCTGATTGAGAAGGGTAAACTTTTATACAGGTACAACTTTTCAATTCTCGTAGTTTAGTATATTCAACAACCAATTATTTCATTAAAACATTTAACTACTGAATATGAAGATATTACATTTGTTGTTTTGATGGGAATTGCATCATAGTGGCATTTTATTGCTTCACTGATTGGTTCATAGTTGCATTAAAATTTCAGGGCCTTGAGCTCACATTTTGTCATCCGTGTACTAGCACTTTTAGCACTGTATGTAGGCTGCCTTCTGTGAAAGCATTGGATGTGGTGCTGGTGAAACTGCAGCATTAGGGTTATTTGCAATCTCTGCTGTGGTGGCTGCTATGATATTAAAGATACTGATGAAATGTGAAGGCTCCGATGGAAATTACAAACTGCCATGAAGTCCATGCACCGTACTAGTTGTTCATTTGTTTCAGATGCAGCAGTAACTTGTGTCTTAGCTGATATAATTTAATCTGTGATATATACAAGTGGAATGGTGAAAGTTTTTATTTTGACAGACAAAAGTATATCTATAGTAGGCATGGCCTTTGTATTTATGATTTTTTACTTCAGAGGTAAAACATAATCCACTTGTATCATAGGGAAGAATCAAAATAATAAAAAAATAAAAATAAAAATCAGGAAGCAAGGTAGCGATAGCAAAGTTCCTATTGTAAAGGGTGTATCAGTTCTTTGCTTTTGATTCCCAAAAAAACACAAGAAAGAAAAAGAATTATGCAATATCCTTCTAATATTTCTTAACATGACACTAAATTCAATTCTCATTTTATTTAACTAAATTAATTAATTGTATTATAACACTGTTTATTACTTTTAATTTATTTTAAAAAATAGTTAATATAAATATTAAATTTTCTAATATAAAATTGATTGTAAAAGTCACTATATGTAGTAAAAATATTGACCAATGAACTGGTAATTCAACTAATATCGTCTTCAATCTTTATTCTTTTATTCCGTAAGTATAAAATTAATTTTACTTGAGATTTTGGGACTTCTTTCATGTTCAAAGCATGAAGCTTGAACCCCATTTTCCAATGGCGAGTATCTCCACGTGCTAGGGTTGTAGTGTTAGTCGTGAGAGACAATGTTAATGTGGGAGAGGGGATTTGACTGGGGGTGTTGTGGAAAGTGATAAGTTGCCGTCTTATGTGAGAAAGTGCATGAAGAATGTTATGGATGCTTGTGGTGGGAGGGTGACTATTGGGGATGTGGCAAGCAGGGCTAAGAAGCTGCTGTAAGCTCTTGCTGGCATTAGGGATTAATTATTTTTTTGTGCATTTGTTCCTTTGGGTCTCTTTTAAGTTCTTGAATACAATTTAGTCATATAGTAGATGATAAGTAATTTAATTTTTTAAATGAAAAAAAAATTGAATCAGTCTTTATAAAAGATATTTTCAAAAATCTAATTGTTTTAATGTTGAATCTTGATATACAAGTTGAGAATATGATATCAAATCAATCTTTCCTTTAATATTTGAGAGTTAAGATGATAACATGTCTTTTATAACTTAACTGACATCAGTTTCAAAATTTTAAAATTTAGCCGTATATTGAGGCATATCAAATAATTTTTGTCTGATAATGTTTTTCTTTTATTGTTTAAAATTTAATTCATACCTTTTCATTTATCAATATGGAATTTAATTTTCTTCTAATATAATTTGAATGAACAAATATATTAATGATGGATGATGAAAATGAAAATACATATATTATTTCTGTAATATGATCGGGTATTAGATTTGTGTGTCATTGCAATATGGTAGTATATTCCATAATATTTATTTATTTTTGTTTTGTGAAAATTATAAGTTTACTTGAAAAATATTATGACCTATATGTAGGAGAAAATTTGAAATTTGTATCTAGTAATAAGATAATTGATAGGATCGTAAAAGTAAAAAATATCGAATAAATTACATTTCATTATTTTAAGGTTTCCTAATATGATACTAAACCTAATTTATAATGTTAATTATTATTAGTTTTAAAATTAGAAAAGAATATTCCATCAACAAAATGAGATGAAAGTTAGTTAACTTAGTCAAATAAGATGGAGTGTGAATTTTACAAAAACTTTAGTGTCATGTAAGAGAACTTCAAGAAATGAAATGTAAATTTATCCAAAAGAAAATGTTCATTGTTGATCGGTTACTTAAACTTTATGGCAAAAGGAAAAAAAGTTTACTTAAGCTTTTACATCTATCTCTGCATTATGTATTTCGTTTTTTGGGACAGATAATTAAGCTTCTAGCGTTGAACATGCACTCAATTCAGCCGAAATAGCATTAGAAAAAGGATAAAATGTCAAAAATTTCCTTTAATTTTCTCACTGTGATTCGTTTCTTGAGTTCTAAAAGAGGTAAAAAAAAAATATTTAAACTTTATTAAATGTGTTAAAAAAATTCTCTTGTGAAAGATATTTTAATTTACTGATGGAAAGTATCATGTATTTATTACGTGTTCACTTAAAATGATACGATAAAATGTAAAAGTTTCTTTAAACTTTTTTTGAATTTTGAATGATGATCAAAATTTGCAAAAATTTATCCTTCATTTTTTTTTACCATTTTTAAATATCAAGAAGATTTTTTTATTTATTTTAAAACTCATGAAATTATTCGTACATGGGATAAAGTTGAATGGGGTATATTACACTTTACTCAAAAATGAAATGTGTGTGTGTGTGTGTGTTTTTTTTTCTCTTCTGAGCCCATTCGAACATAAAAGAAAATTATTTAAAAAAAAATCCACTGTACAGTTGGTCAACATGCAAGATTCAGAACATATACGACAATTGACATGCCAATTACCGTTAGACCATTATCTACAGATTATTATTATGAACCGTCATTTGCTTTGCTAGCTTTTGGTCAAGTTGTAATACACTTAGAGCATGTTTTGTATAGTTTTTTTTAGAAAAAAATCATTTTTTTCAAAAAGTTCTTTGAAAAAAAATTTAACTATAAGTTATTTTAATTATAAAATAAATTAATCTAAATACATACTTAAATTTTTCATATGATTAGGCCGTTTCATCTTCTTCTCATTATTTAACTTTCAAAGAGAGTGACATGATATGTACACATCAATGTCCTACACTCATTTACAAGAACACAAGCTTGCATTTTTTTTCATAAGGATCTATCTCTAAATAGAGACGGACAGATAGGGAGCAAAAACCCAAATTTAAAATTTTTTAAATTTTCGATATTTTTCTTTTCTTTGCAATGAACATTGGCCCTTTTAAGTTGTATCCTGCTGTTATTTGAGATCATGTATTTTTTGTGTCATTTGGTCTTTTCATTTGTCATTTGTTCTTTTTTACACGTATATTTTTAGCCTAATAGCTTATACGATTAAGTACGATCCATTTTAATAAATTAGAAACCTTTAATAATTTAACCAAAGAAATACTACATAAGATAATTATGAAAAAAAAAATAAGAAAAGAATCCACAGATGAAAGTTTTGGATGATATGGAGCAACAATAATACATACTATTACTATGTTTACAATATGCATTTTTTTTTTCATTTTGATGATATAAATTAAGAACAATTTAATTTTGTAAAGAGAAATAAAACGTGCAATCTTTGTCCCTATTAATTTAACGAGTTGTGTTGTTATAGACTTCAGTTCATGAATTATGTTGGGACTGACCCAAATTTCTATTGTTAATAATTAATGTTAGCTTTTTATTGTAAGTTGTATTGTATCATAATGAATTTATTTCATGATAGGAAACTAAATGTAAAGTCCTTATTTAATAAGGAGTCCCCACTCCAAAAGTTCAATAAGGAGAATATGAGGTAGTTGAGTGTGCAAATTCTAGTGGGTTTGTAAATACTTATATTAGAAAATTGTTTGGGTTATGAGTATGAGAATGTGAGAGAAAAAGATTGTGAGAAGCTGTGGGTTTCACAGGAATTGGTAGAGATGCGTCAATAGTGTTAAGATAGTTGTGGGATAGAGGAGATTAAGAGTGCCCACAAATATTGTCCTATAATGATTTGATAGTGCAACTGCTCTTCCTATCTGTAGATGTAGGCATGCTGGCCAAACTTATGCAAGTTTTGTGAAAAGGGGATCTAGTGTTCCCAACAAGTGGTATGAGTGGTTCAAGGATGCATCATGATTTGGTGATGATGCATATCCAGATATGGTCCCTTGTATCGAAAGTCTTCTTAGGTTAGGTGGTGTGATTTGTTGATGAACGGCGATACACAAGCAATGATGTGATCTCTTGTGACAAAAATTTCCTTAGCAATTGCGTGATGGTTGATGTAAATTTCTAAAGGTGGAGAAAAATATGAAGATGAAGAATTTAATCATTATTTGTGGATCATGATAGTGGAATTTGGATCCAGGTGGAGATTGTTAAGTTTGACCCAAATTTATAATTTGAAGATAGTTCGTTGAAGATGCAACTTGGATCAAAGTGAGATTGTTGGGATTGACTCAAATTCCTATTGTTAATAATTAGTGTTAGTTATTGTAAGTTGTATTGTATTAGAATGAGTTTATTTTGTGATACGAAACTAAATGTAAAGTCCTTATTTAATAAAATGTCCTTTATTGAATTGTTTGGGTTACAAGAATAAGACTGAGAAAAACAAATTGTAAGATGTTGTGGGGTTCCACATGTATTATCATGTAATTTTGTATGATAATTTAATAAGTATTCATGCCAGTTTTGTGAATATATATATATATATATATATATATAGTATTCCCAACATTCAATATTGACATTATATCTATTTACATGTTATAAAATTTAATCCATAAATATATTAACATGTATAATGTAGGCTAAGTTTGTCATAACAAAACTTAGTGGAGTCTTTCACTTCCTACAAGAGTCCAAGTTTTTTTAGTCATAAAAAAGAGAAAATGCTATATAGTAAGAATATTTTTATTATAATTTTTAATAAAGTAATTTGGTGTATTTATTAACTTTTTGAGATATGTAAGTGATTTCTACCACTTGTCCAGTTCATTCCATCACACAACCACTTTTAAATTTAACTAAATTTTATAAAAAATTCTGATTATTTTTTCTTATGTAACGAAACTTTAAAAAAACCTCATCATCACCGTTCACAATGTTAGAGCTTTTCTAGAATTTTAAAGTTATGAACTTTTGGAACATGTTTCAAAAAAAGAAACAAAACCTTTTTTCTTAAAAGAAATAGTCACTAAGTAGGTGTATATATAATTGTAATCCCATTATAATCTGATTTTTCCCTATGCATACACTCAAATTCTTGCTCTCAATTCGATAACTTGTTTCACAAGCAATCTCCGCATTTGACCCTCATATTCGCAAGCTTCAATTTCTTCAATTTTGCAAGTTCAAAACACAGTGTTTACCATCCTTTTTTTTTTTTTCGTTCTTATCGGTTCTTGTTGCAAAAAACCAAATTCTCCAATGAAAAATATGTAACTTCAAATTGTTCTAAATTATGAACATCGATATCCCAACTTTCAGGGTCAAGCTCTAAAGATTTTGCCTCATAGAAAGAGGCCAACATTTCATTTTCTAAATCACAATTGTCATAAAAAAGGAATCTTATATTATTAGGCTGAAGTGTTTGACTGAGTAAGAAAGCATGTTTGACTTATATAGAGCTGACTCAAAAAGGAAGCATAAAGAGAAATAAGCTCATAATAGAGGTGCTACAGTTGCCAGATTAAAGAAGGAAAGAGAAGCTGATAGAGTAGAACTAGAACAGATGAAAAGGACAGCTGACATTGAGGATAATTTGAAGATATATGAAGAACTTGAGCTGTTCTATGTCCATCCCTCATCAAATTATGCATTGAGAAGTCTAGGTTTGTATTCAAAGGATGAGTTCTTTAACGCTGACTGAAGAGGAGATCAACTTCAAAGTATTTGATTGTGTTCCTCTTATTTAACCCTTTTCCATTCTATAGCCTATAGTCATGAAGAGACATTTTCTGAGTTTAAAAAAAAAAACCCTCAATTCTAATTATTTTTTCTAACTGCATAACATTACTTAAAAAAAACTCATCATCACTATTCACATTGTCAGAGCTTTCATAGAGTTTGAAGTTATGAACTTTTGGAGCATGTTTCAAAAACAATTTTACGAAAAACCTTTTGGTTGGAAGAAAATTTTAATTGAAATAGTCACTAAGTACTATGTAGATCCCATTATGGTAATCCAATCTCTCTCTCACTCGCTTTCTCTATACATATATATATCCAGTTAATAATCACACCTAAATTCTTGCTCTCAATTCGATAAATTGTTCCCAAGCAACCTCCGCATTCGACCTTCATATTCACAAGCCTCTGTTTCTTCAATTTAACAAGTTCAAAACACCGTGCCACCTCTGTTTTTTTGTTCTTGTGGGTTTTTATTGCAAAAAACCAAATTCTCCAGCCAAAAGTACACAACGCCAAATTGCTACATGATAGTTTTTCGTTGACAAATTCTTGTAAGTATGAGAAACACACCAGAGGTAGAGCGTGAGCTCTGAAAAGCTTGCTTACCTTGTTTCTCCGTTCAGCTAGAGAAACAGTTCCACAATGGCAGATACTAAGCCTTCGTTGCCTCATTCCGTAAAGCGTGGACCACCCTTCGAGGCTGTGGATTCCCGTAGCAAGAAGAGGAAGATGGGTACTGAAGTTTCAGCAACGACAAGGCTAAGGAGTAAAACTCGATTTAGCACTGCATACTCAAAATCTTATACAGTGGCAAAACGTAGCATTGTCAAAGAAACTTTGAGGACTAAAGTGAAAGACTCAAGAACTAGGTCTGATGAGCATAATTTGGATGAGGCTGTAAAGGGTGTGAAGGAGAAAAAGCAGAGGGTGCAGATGGATCGTTGTAAAAAGATGCAGTGCGGGGTGATCTTGAAGAGGTTGATGATAGACCCAGATTGGTGGGCTTTCAAAGGCTTTGGGGGTTCTTGATTACTCTGAGATTGTATTGAAGCCAATGGATTTGGAGGCTAGTGAGTCCAAATTGAACAAAGGGTTGTACTTGGGGCCTGATGAATTTGCAGCTGATAATGATATTAGGCTTATGTTCTCTAATGCATTACTTTGCCCTCCCAAGAATAAAATTTGTAGGATGGCAAAGCGTATGAGCTCAAGTGGAAATCTTTGAAGTAGAGGTGGACAAGTGAGGATGGAAAAGATAAGAAGGATTCCAAAGTGGAAGTTTGTCCAAGAGTTCATAACCGAGCAAGAGAAGTTTATGAGAAGAAAACCCAAAAGGGAAAAGGGTGGTTGGAGATATTCTCAATATTGTGTTTGTGATGCTAACAAATCTCTGTCAAGACAAAGAAGGAGTAGATCAAATACATATTCCTCTGATAGGGGTGTAGTTGCTCTAAATTATGAAGATTCATGCTCCAACTTTCAGGGTCAAGCTCGATCTAAAGATTCTGCCTCACAGAAAGAGCTAAACATTTCATTCTCTGATTCACAATTGTTATAAAAAAAAAGAATCCTATATTGTTGAGCCGAAGTGTTTGATTGAGCAAGAAAGCATGCTTAACTTATATAAAGCTAACTCAGAAAGGAAGCATAAAGACACAAAAGCTCAGAATAGAGGTGCCAGAGTTGCCAGACAAAAGAAAGCAAGAGAAGCTGCTAGAGTAGCACTACACAGCTGACATTGAAGATAATTTGAAGATATATGAAGAACTTGAGCTGTTCTGTGGCTGACGCCTATCGAACTATCCATTGAGAAGTCTAGGTCTGTATTTAAAGGATGACTTCTTTAACGCTGTCTAGTGAGAAGGAGATCTAATTTGTTGAAGCTTCACAATATTTGATTGTATTCCTCTTATTTAACCCCTTTATAGTCTACAACCATGAAGAGGCATTGTCTGTGTTTTCCCCAAGGTTTCTTTTGGTATGACTAAGCTTGTATTTTTCTATTGTTCAGTTAGAGACTAGAAAGAGTGTGAGCCAATTGTAAAGACATTTTTAGGTTAAAATATTTTATTGATTTCTATAGTTTACATTTGTTTTTAATTTGATCAAGGATATATTTTTTTATAAGTAAGTCCTTATATTTTCAGACATTATCAAAATGGTATTTATCGTTACCTAAGGTTATTACTTCATCAATTTGCATCCCATGTGGCGAATGGATGACACAATTTTTGTCCATCTCATGTCCTATAACCACAACTTTTGCTTTTAATTTGGTCCCTAAACTAATAAGACATGGTCAAAAACCGTGCCACCTTATAAGCATCCATTGGTCGCATGGAAAACAAATTGACGGATTTATTATTTTAACCTGATGGTAAGGACTATTTTGATAACATCTAAAAATACAAAAACTCATTAATAAAGAAAAGAACCTGGGACAAAATCAGAACAAGTATAAACTATATGAATCACATTTTTATCATCAGTTGATTAGAATATTCAATTTTGTTGTCATGCTTGTACTATTTTGGATATACTTCAAAAAAAGTATCCAGGTGCAGTAATATTCGTCTTCTCTCCCTCCCCATTGACTTCCCAGGAATGTGAGATTTGGCAACTCCCACTAGCTTTTGTATCTCTTAGTAACTCCCTTAACAATAAGTGTATATTTGGTATGGAGGTAAAAGTCGAGATAAATTTTTCATGGATGAGTTTTGTATACAAATTTATATAAAAACTCATTCATAGAAAATTTACCCCTACTTCTACTCTCATACCAAACATACCATAAGGTTTTAATTTCTATGAAAATATCTAATAAGCTCTATGCTATAGGAAACCAGTATAGTAAATCAGGTTCATTTAGCACATCTAGACTCGAAGAGCGTGTCATAACTGTTGGCCATATTCATCATTCAAGTACCAAGATAGATTCACTCATGTAAACCTCTTTTGTTCAGAATTACAGTAGCTCATTGCCAAATGTTGGTTCTTCATAGAAAATGAACATGTCTTAGTCAAATAGATTTTGGACAACTTTTTTGAGACTCAGAATTCTTCAGTTATGATGCATGATTTTTTGTCAACCTAAATAGGTGTTTACACCAAGTTCATCGTACTGGGTTTTACGACACATACCCCATTCTACAGCTGCTGTCAAATCATTTCTGCTTTTCTTATTTAGGTCTTTAGTTCAACATCATACTCAAACAAATAGAGTTGCTTAGGAAAAATATTTCTTTCCCTCCGCTACCAGCCCTGCCCTCACCCCCAAGCAGAAATGGAAAAAAAAAATGAAAGAATAGGTAGAGAACAGATTACATCTGAATTTTTTTATTAGAACTATAGATGTAATCATGACTATACTAAATCTTGCTGGGATACATACATTTATTGTTTTCCATTCTTTAGAAAAAGTGATTAGACTGTCATTTTTTTGTGACCTTCCAGGCATAACTGAAGACAAAATAGCAAGATTTCAAATGATGCATATATCAAGCCATCCTAAGACACAATATTGTTACTTTTTCTAACCATTGCAGGCTCATACAAATCTTCAACAGTCTCCGCTTTCAAATACAGCAGCAGCTCCCATACCTGACCCTGAAATGATGATGCACATTTCAGTAATGTTATTAAGCAAGGAACTGAATAACATTATAAACTCAGATGCATGTTCTAGTAATCTGTTTATTTTCCTCCTAATGTACACCTAATCTATCTTCTTAAAGTTGGCTCCTGATCAGAAATAAATGGAAGAAATGCACTAAACTTCCTCAGATGCATTTAAGATTCTCACATTTTCTTTTTATTTTTGTTCTTTTGCTTTTAATATAGGTAAGAAAATCTTTCCTTGTGCTTCGTTTTTTTTTGTTCCCCTATTCTACAACTCTTTTTCTGGGAAAAAATGTTCTTATTTAGCAAGCCACTCTAAATACTATATTTTCTTGTTTATGCACCAGGGTAAGACATTGAGCTTCTTTTAGCCATACATCTGCCAGACCATGATAATGTCAGCTTACAATAACAGCCGCAATCAAATGGATCATTTTACCCCATGAACCTTGAAATAACTCTAACAATTCATTTACTAGCTTTCATATGATATGCATGTTCACCAACAACTGATTTTCACTCCATTTAAATAAAACTAATAATATTTCTGCTTACTATATTATCTATCATCTTTTTCATATCCTAAATAGATTTTATGGCATGTGAGTTGGGGACAGGGCAGAAGAAGAAATCACCTATGCACATTGATATTACACCAAAGCGACAATCCTTGCCACGGCGCTTCATCTCATTCAATAAAGTTGCAACACAGCGTGCACCTGACACAAAATGGCAGCATGTAAATTCCCCAATATTAAGCATTTTAAAGTCAGCATTAGGTTCAACATGAAAGATGAACAAAACTAATAGCACGTGAGTATGGTTTGTCTTTGAACATAAGATCAAAGACACGAGCACACATGCTAGAATAATACAAACATATGCATGTCTCCAGGTGCCTCTATCCACATTTTAGCTTAACCTCTGGCCCTAAATAAGAAAACAATAAAGAGAAAGAGAAATTTCGAACTGATAATATCCCAACTTTACCTGTAGCACCCAAAGGATGCCCAAGAGCAATGGCACCACCATTAACATTGACCTTTCTGGGATCAAGGGCCAATTTCTTGCTGCAATAAACAAATTGAGATGCAAATGCCTACACAAGACCATTATATTTCTCAGTACTTATTTAAGTTACACTTTTCTCTGTGTAAATGTTAAAAAAAAAAGGGGTTATCATGTCAACCTCTAAAACTGTTACCTCATTGATTTCAAACAAGTCAATGTCACCAAGTTCAAGACCAGCAGACTTCACTGCAGCTGGAATGGCATAAGCAGGACCAACACCCATAACATCAGGATCTACTCCAACAGCAGCAAAACTCCTACAAAATTGAATATAGGATGCAAAGACTGCAAAGCAAAATTGAACTCCTTTGTGCAACAGTTTCTAATTTTCTAATCTTTATAATAACAATATAAAAAATAAAGAATGAGGTCGTATTTTAGGCCAGATTTCAGTTTAGGACATGTTTGAATAGATTTCCACGTAATCATGAGTTACCTGTTTGGAATATTTATCCTTTGCATCCCAAGATATTCTAAGATCAAAACTGTGCAGCACAAGGTCTCACGCTTTTAATATCCTTTATTACGGAAATATTTTGATACAAAGTACTAAATAAGTATACCTGTATCTAACTAGGAATATTGCTCAATTATCTTGCCCTGACCAGATGCCAGATGTATATTTTTAATATTTAGGAATGGGTACAGTATCCTTACATGCCTGTTTTATGAGTTTATATTTACCAAAAAGTGCTTTCAGGGACCAAACACTTTCTTTTTAATCAAGCTGTTAAATGAGCATAATCAAATTAAGATTATAAAATCCTACTTCTATAGATAAGATACGGGGTTTAGATATGAGAAAACCATGCATTGCAGGGGCTACATGTTAGTGGTGTGCACATTACAGGATACATACAGGAATGTGTCTAGATGCAAATCTGAAGTGGCTTATATTTAAGAAGAATTTCTTTGTCTTCACAGCATTATTGTGTACCTGAAGACGCCAAGAATAGGAAGTCTCCTCTGCACAGCCACTCTTCTCTTCATGAGGAGCACTGCTGCAGCGCCATCGCTAACTTGGCTAGCATTCCCTGAAATTAGAAATAAAGTGAGACACAATGCGATCAGATTCACTAGGTAAATGATTTTTCCCCAAGTAACAAAATTGAAAAGAACAGATTTCTTGAGTACCTGCTGTTGTGGATCCATCCTTCTGGAATGCAGGCTTCAGCTTTGCCAGATCCTTCAAATTTGTGTTTGGCCGGATACCATCATCAACAGAAACTATAATTTGCTTCTCCTCTCCAGTTTTAGGGTCCACAATCTTTGGAAATAAATTGTTAGTAGTAGAACATTAGGAATACTACAAGGAAATTCATCTTGGCAGTTGGCACTAACCTTTGTAGAAACTGGAATGATTTCTTCTTTGAATTTACCAGATGCTGTTGCAGCTGCAGCACGCTTGTGAGACTCGACCTAATTACACAAATCAAAAGAGTTTGTTCATCCTGATAATATTTTCATAGATTCTTAGCATATTTAATACATTTGTCATACTCACAGCAGCCTGGTCTTGCTCCTGCCTTGTCACGCCATAACGCTGCGCAACATTCTCAGAAGTAATTCCCATAGGAAGAAGACAATCCCGGGCTTGTTCAAAGATGTCTACCTGTTAAATTAATGACAAGTCAAGCTGAATAAACTATGTTTCAAATGAAATGTGGATTTAAAAAAGTAAAAATTCAATGTGTTAGTATCAGAACACTCTAAGTATAATGAACACTTTATGGATGTGAGCAGAAACTTGTTCAGATCTTGAAAAAAAATTCGATAAAATAAAATATAAAGAGTAAATTTAGTACACACAGAAATTAAAGCGATTGAATCGTGGGAGAAACAGTGCAGAAATTTATTATGGAGAAACAAAGTAAAGCTTCTAGATCTCTTAACCTCAAAACCCAATACACCCAAATCTCACACTAGAAACACTCTATTTTGGAAGTTTACAAGATAACTCCCTTTGCAATTTCCATATATACTTGCTGCATCAGGGAGCTCTTTATACAGAGATCAAAAACGAAACCAAAGCTAGCAGAGAAATCCACAACATTTAAGACCAAATCATGCGCGATCCATCCAAACGGCGAAGATGCAGTATGTTGCTGCCTACATGCCTTTAATGTAGCTTTGAATTGTTTTGCTCATTAATGAGCTAGTTGCCCATATGGCCTTCCTTTTCTATTCCATCAGTTTTTGACTTTTGTGCTTTGCTTGTCTCCCTTTTTTTTTTTTTCAAAGCAATTAATGTTTCAAAAAATTCAAGCCACACTTAACAGAATGTACCTTTGGGTTAATTTTCCGAAGCCTTGATATATTATCCTGTGTCATACACTCCAATCCAGCCCCAATGCCTATATCAAAGAATAGGAAGATAAGTCCAATAGATAACAACACCACTTATACACACACACACACACTCATACACGGTGCAGATTCATTCTTACCAATGTCGTAGAACCCAGCTTTTATATAAGCAGCAACATCAGCAACTGCCTGAAGTCCAGATGAACATTGCCTATTGACAGTTCGGAGAGGCACTGTCTCTGGTTGACATTTGAAAGGGGTTAATCATATATTGGAAATTGAGCTACTATACATAGTAACTTCAACCATTGAATGATAATGAAGTCACCTCTTGAGTTCTACATATAAGTACAGTCAGCAATTCCTTATAAATCTAGTTTTCAATCAGTACTTATGGCTAAGTTCAAATTCAACAATCATGCAGTTAAGAGGATGTTCACTTCAATTTACTCTCTGAGGGTGCACATGCACAATAAAGATTAGGAAATTTACCAGGGAAACCAGCATAGAAGGCTGCCATTCTGCACTCAATTGCCCTTTCTGATCCTGGTGCCAGTACTGTGCCAACAACTATGTCTCCTACTTCACTTGGGTCAAGATTTGTTTTCTTTACTACAGCCTACATGAGAACTAATAAATGAGAAACTACACCAAAAAAATAAAAAAAGCAAAGAAAACCTACTAATCAAGAAATGAAGTTTCAGATAATTTTGAGCCAAACCTTTTTGCGGTATATCATTTCCTATCATAAACCTTTATAAATGTTCAATAAAACCTTTTTCTTCCTTGACAATTTTCTTTCCAATCCTTTTCTTATTAACCAGTTAACTAATCAAAGAATTTACCTTCAGAACGGAGGCAAGGAGATCATCTGGAAGGGTATCCTTGAAGCCCCCACGCTTTGCTTTGCAAATGGCAGTACGGTATGCACTGGTTATTGCAGTGAAATTAAAGCCAAAGGTTTAACACTGTGATTAACAAAAAGATAAACTAGAAAAGACACAAAAGGTTTGCATCCAAATTGCCATATCAATTAACTTACGCTACAATAACCACGTCATCTTCAGATGCAGCTGTTTGTCCATATGAATAATTCCCAGCAGCACAGATTGAAGCCTAACAAGAAATGGGAAATGGAGAGCAATCTTAGCCATCTCTCATAATAAAGAAAGAAAGAAAGAAAGAAAACAAAGCTGTGGCCTATAACAAGTAAACAAGTAAGCATTTGTACAAATGCTTTAGAAGATGAAAATTCAAAAGATTCGGAAGAACATAGAGATACACATAATCTTCAGTTACAATTGCGCACCACCTTTATAATTCACCTCACCGTGAAATTGAATGGCATCTAGTTAACACAGGATCAGATTTATACACACACATAACTGAGACGAAATAAGCTCTTGAAAATTAGAAAAATGAGTGAAACTTGGAAAATTATCACATGTACAAAACACAAAAACTCTTGTTTTGAAAACTAGTTAGCTAAATTGAACACAAAAATGCAGAAGCAATAAACTGAAAAGGAAAATGAAACACCACTTAAAAAAAAAGAAAAAAACAATTGCTTGCTTAAAAACAACTCGCATAGGAAATACAAAAAGAGAAGTACAGTGGTGTTGTGGTAACACATGACTTCAAAAGATTGAAATGGATGAATGCATGAACTTACTGAGAGATCAGCAGAATGATGGGTCTGAGGTGAAAAAGATGAAACTGAAGAAGTGGGTCGTAGGTGTTCAAGCAGGACACTCTGTCTGTGAATTGCTTTCTCCATATTTGAGAGCTTGTGCCTGTGTCTCTGCCTCTCTCTGAGTTGCTGAGCTTTCGCAAAAAGAAGCTGGAATTGAAACAGCTAACAGCTATATGACGAAAGAGAGAAATGGAAAGATGAAGTCAAGGAAAGGCACTAACGGAAGTTCCTCCAACATGTCCAAATAATAAAAATAAAATAAAATAATTGTAAAGTTGAAGGGACAATGAGTGGGATGGTTGTTGTGTTGAAAATATTTTTATTCGGCAATTTGATTAATTATTTGTTAAGTTAATTTAATTAATAATTTATGTGTAGTGAATTATACATATAAATTATTTTATTTTCATTATAGATAAATTATTAATTAAATTAATTTATTAAATAACTAATTAAATGTATAATTGAAATTAAATTAGCGACACGGCCCCCCTCCACTGGCTGATGTTTGAGATATTCTTGAAAAACATGGCACTTTTTTCACATAAGGTAAAAAAATTATAATGTAGAATTATGCTTAAGAATTGATATTTATCTTAAATTTTATTATTTAATTTTTTATAATTGATATAATAATTAAAATTTATTTCTTTCACTTGATATGTCTTTTATATATATATAAAAGAGGAATATAAGATTAGTTTATTTTAATTTATGAGTAAATTACTTCAATTCTTTTTATTTATTTATTTTTTCATATATTCTTCTCTGTTTTTAAAATCTACACGTGTACTCTTTAAGTATTATAAAAAATTTACACATACCCTTTAAATATTTATACAGACTTACTTTATATTTTAAAAATATATTATACATATTTTTTTTTTGAAAAAGAAGATATGTGTAAATTTTGAAAATAAATAAATTTTTGTAAAAAATAAATAATTAGAGAAAAAATAGAGTAATTTATTATTTATTTATTTATTTATTTATTTTACTTGATATAATATTTTTTCCTGTATACAACTAATAATTTGATATTTATATTTTGCATTTAACCATATTATTATTATTATTATTATTATATTTTATTATTATTTATTTGATTCTTTATTATTCATTTAATTAAAAGTAAATATATTTCTTTTTGTGGCACAATATAAATCTTATTTTCTATTAAGTTGAAAGATTTGAACACAATATGGTTACCAATGGTCGGTGAAGCAATATGCTAACGCTGATACATGTGTATGGTGTGAAACTTGAAACTTCCTCTCAGGTCTCAATCCCTTGGCCAGCCTCACAGGAGACTTGGAGTTGACCAATGGCGGCGCCAACTACCTTCCTCTTTAACTTTTATTTGCGAATTGCAATTAGTAGTTTTATTTTTGTTTTTTTTTTACACAATTAGTAGCTTTATTCATTTATTATAGTTGGTTATAAGATATATATATATAATATATATATATATTATATATATATATATATAAAATTTTTACAGTATCTACTTATTCATTAAGTAAGAAACGAGATAAATTTTTAAAAAAATTCAAATTCCTTTTATTAAAATAACATCTGTTAGTGTATATATATGTATGTATATTTTTTAAAATATTAATATTTTTGATAAGTTGTCAATTAATAAATGCTTCACAATCAACAAAGTATAACTAACCAATGTTTAGAGTTTATGAATTAAAACTAGTAATAAATAAATGTTTGATTTTAGTAAGAGTAATTAAAAAAGACGAGTATAAGAGCAGTCCCATATTATTCTTATGAATCAAAAAAAATGTTCTAGATTATATTTTTTAATTTTTGGATTTAATTTTTTTCTCAACTACCCAAGACTTGGTTCTACTTCAAATTCCATGACTCCTTTTATAACCACCTTGGCTTTTTATTCTCCAAATCCATAATTCCTTTTCACATGAAACTTCAAACCGATAGTTATCAATCAAGAGCCGGGAAAAAAATCTTGTCAAAAAAAAAAAAAACCAGGAAAAAATTAAACATGCCAGAGGACACTGAAATGGAATAGCTGAAGAAATTCAAAAAGAAAGAGGATGGTCACTAATTATTATTTATTAGGAAAAATAATTAAAAAATCTTCAAAAATAAAAAACAGTTGTCCTAAACTAATTATAGAAATTATTATCAATCCCACCAAAAATGAGCTAGTAGTGAAAAATTTAGATAATTTGTAAAAAGTCATAAATTTAAACTTTCGTGCCATCGTTATAACAAAAAAATAATTAAATAAGACTAAATTAAAATATTTATAAGTTTGAATGAAAAATTAATAATAATAAAAATAATATTTACAAATTGAAAGAAGATTAAATTAAAATATTTACAATTTGATAACTAAATAAATATACTTTTATAATTTTGATTAAAAATTATTTACAAGTTAAGTTTACCCAAAATATTTACGTATTTTCAAAATAATAAATAGAAATTCCATAGTTTGTTTATAAAATATTAGTGAAATAATGAATTTTAATTAAAATTAATGATTGACTAAATGAAAAATGATTTATTAACTTATTAATAAAAAGTGATATGCTAATTAGTTAATTAAATTAAATGGTTAATTTATTAATAACCCAAAAATGGTTAATGATTATATTATTTTTTTTTATTTATTTTTTCTTCAAAATAATTAATAACTATACATTTTTAAATTTTCTTATTTTTTAGTATGTTTAAAAACGTGTGTGCTTCTCATTCGCTTGCTATGAAACATATGGACTCGTAGAGTCAAAACAACCACAAGATGATACATATATTTTATCTCCTTCTTTTTTCTCTAAGACTATCCTCTTAATTAAATATAAACAACTCAACAAAAAAAATTTTTTAATTAATATTAATTTTTTCTTAATTTGAAATAATTTTTTGTTTGTCAGCATTTAATTTAAAAAAATAACTGAGAATAAAAAAAGAAAATAAAAAACTTAAATCTTACAATAATAAAAATCCAAACAAGAAAAGAAAGCAAAAAGGACTAAATGGATAATCTATGAAGTGGTTAATATTCTGTAGCATACATGTACCTGAATATAAACTATATTAAAAAACATTAAAGTAACACATTTATAGGGAAAGTGATAATTACTCAAACATATGAAAAAATTATGTAGAATCTGAGTTGCTTGAAAAAAGTCAAGTAGGATGTAGTAATTTTCTCTTGATTATACAATAAGGATATTTTTGTGTTGGCTTTTGGCTTAACTTAGGTTAAATTTATAGTAGAACGATTTTTTAAGGGTGCATTCCCTACGTCACAATGGCATTTAGGAAAATTAATTCCTTTGTATGTTTGGATGGATGAGTTTGGAGGGAAAAAAAAGAGATGATTAATTTTTTATTTTTAAATTAAAAAAATTATAAAATGTCTATAAAAATAAAAAATGAAAAATAAGAAGGTTACTTGATAATATCTCATTTTATTCTTTTATTTTAAAACGTTCTCAAATAAAGAATAATTTTAATCAAAATAAAAAATTTATCCTCCCTTTATTTTTTCTCTCACTTCTCTATACAAACATAGGCTAGCGTTTATGTGTTAGCCCTAAATTCAAACTTGAATAATTAAAGCATGAAACATACCCCCTTAACCACTAGACTAGCCCCCTATTATCTCGTAATTTGTTTATGTATGTATTCAATGCTAGAATTTATTTACAAATTAATCCATAAATATGTACAAACAACATATCAATTTAACCCTAAATGTGGCATGTATATCAATAAAATCTATATAGAGGTTTAGGTTATAGAATTACCTGTAAAAGTAGAAGATGAGGCATCCATTATAACCTTGTATAGAAATCACCAACAAAAGCACAAGATATCAAAGTTCTCTGTATGTGAGGTAAAGGAGAGAGCTACTTCTATTCTATGATAGTTTGTTCTTAGTTAATCTCAGTGGGGTAACTGCACACTAAGATGGAAAGAAATAGGGCCTTTCTCTTATGTGTACAAGATAGGCTATAGCAACCCATCATGTTAAGCTTATACACAAAGCTCAACATCAAAATTCACATATGAAAAATACTCAACAACAATAGGCCCAAAAATAATATTGATAATTTATTTGAGCCAAATCAAAATTACTAATATGCTATAATTATTTTGACATCTAATTAATATATATTTTATAAAATATGATACTGATTTATACTAATTCATATAATAATAATCTATCAATTAACGAGACCATTCAAGTTTGTCACGGTGTGTCACTTCTTTGGTGATTCACCGAAGTATATCCCATCATTCAATACCCAATTTACTTATCTGCCTCCCTAAGTATTTTTTTTTTGTTAATCCATCTACATCCCCTAAATCAGGAAATAGGCATGGACTCGCCAATAATCATCAATAGCATAATTTTGGGAAAGCAATTGCAGCCCACAACTTGCAAACTTGATTTGAACATCACCTTGTTGGGTCTTATTTGATAGAATAAATTAGCATATTTATTAACTCTTTGATGAATAA
Organism: Castanospermum australe; assembly: GCA_019955255.1. NCBI lineage: Eukaryota > Viridiplantae > Streptophyta > Magnoliopsida > Fabales > Fabaceae > Castanospermum > Castanospermum australe. The sequence continues at coordinate 864,453 of NSJW01000381.1, read as the reverse complement.
ATAATCTCTACTACTTTATTTTATTTAACAATTACCTATGAATTTAGTTGAATTTTATTTCTAATTGAAAAATGTTAGACAGTCAAAATTATTTTGACATTATGTTTAACTTAATAAGTTGATATATTAATTTACTCTTAAACTAATGAGTAATCACTATCATTTTATTCTATTTAATAATCATCTATAAATTTAAGTGAATTCTCTCTAAATTTTATCAAATATCTTCTCATTGTAGCACTACTCTTTTTAATTTTTTTTCCAGTGGTTATTAATTGAAACCTAGCCTATTTTCTTCAAGACCTTGAGTGAAGTAGATTTTAAGGTAACAGTCCAGCAGGCCCAGAATTCCTTGGATCCATCTCAGAAGCCCTTTCCCTGTTCAAGTTGTTGCTTACCATGTTATGATGACTCCCACTTGAAGATTTAAAACAAACACTATCGTTGACCCAAAAAGAAAAAACACTGTCATCATCAAGAGCTTCATAAGGAATTCTTCTTCTTCCTATCCATAGATCTTACTATACATTGTGTCTACAGTCACTAAAAATTATTGATTTGATTTGATCTAAAAATAAACTCCACTCAAATTCAGTTACATTTGAACAATTTCTGCATATACATATAATTAAAGTTAGAAAGATTTGAAAATCAAATCGATTCTTATTTTATAACTTTTCAAACAAAAAAAATTATTTATGAATTGAATCAATTATCAAAATGTGATTCCAAAGTTCCAAAAAGACTGATAAAATTTGTGCTCCTATAAAATTTGATTATTTGTTCTCTTTTCAAATTCACGGCAATATTTTTTGCAACAAATTAATACAATATTATTGTTAGTACCAAATAGGAATAAAATTACATGATTAAAACTTCTAATCTAGAAATTACACAAAATTTCAATTCATTTTGTCTGATGAATTATTCAAAGTATTGGAATTAGAATTTAGGTAGTTATAAATAATTGAGTGCAAAAAGAAGAAATAATAAGTAAGGGATTTTGTTTAGGCTCCGTTTTTATTTTCAGCTTGAGCGTCAATTAATAAAACAATTGCATTAATTAATAAAACAATCTTTTTTAGAATTAATAATGGATAATTATTTCCGTGTGCAAATCCTTGCACTCATTCAACTCAAGTGACTGACTTGTCTTAGGTGTTGCAGTTCTTTTTTTTTTTTTTTCAAAAATACCATCTGAATAACCAAAAATTATAGTAATGTGTTGTAGAAAGTGATTATTTTTATACAAAATTATATAATTTATTAATTTTATGGGAACACAAATTTTGTAATGGAATAATCACGCTTCATTATATGATAACCATATTCTTTATTACGATTATTCTTTTTTATTACAACGAGGTATAAGGATCTGAAAAATTGAAAGGATCAAAGCAAGAGTTCAAATCCTCTACCATTATGTAAGTTTGAAGACTGAGTCGAGTGTCATGTGAATTAAGGCTCCTTTTATTATTGTTATTATGTTACAACCGCTCGTTATTCAAAGGGTATATTTGAAAAAAAAAACCTACAACACTTAAGTCAGCCACTTGTGCATAATAAGAGCTGGGATTTGAACCTGCTGGAAACAATTTCCCCATTTCATAAATTGTTAACTTCTGACTAATGATTATGTTCTTTTTCATTTTTTGTTACATGACTAATGATTATGTTTTAATTTAGGTTAAGTTTGGTATTATTTAAAACTAATTTTGTAATCCTTGTATGGTTCATAATAAATTTATCAGGTACCATATTTATCCTTAAAAGTAAAATAAAACTGTGGAAGTTACTGGTTAAAGAGAGGTAAAACCGTAAAAGAACCTGAGAGCCTTAACTCAAGAACACCAAGTCATTTTGAAAATTCTTGATTGCAGGTTTAAATACTAGTCAGGCCGCTTTGCCATGCTCTCTCACTCTACACACCAGGTCTTAGACTTCTTTTGTAACTAAATAAAAAAAGAACAAAAAGAAATTAGACTGGGAGGCTGCAGCCTAGTATACTACAAGCCTAATGGTATACTGTCCTTTTAAAATTAACATGCATCACTTGAGTTGGTGACAAGTTTTAACAAAGAGATCATATTTTTCAGTTTTTCTTTTATAATAAGGAAATAAGAGTAAAAACCTGGAGGCTGGAGACTATCCTTTAACAGAAAGTATCCTATTATAACCATGGCAAATTGAAAAGGTTCCAGAAACATGTTTCCAGATGTCTTTGTAGAATATAGAAAAACACATCCAAGACCAAACAAGTAAACAAAGCAACACACAATAACCAACAGTGAAGACAAACACTTGAGCTAGGAAGACATCTACACAATTAATCCTCATGCTTCCTTGAGGCTTGTCCATCCTGGGGGCTGACCATATACTATGTAAGTCCAGATTTCCTTTTCTTGACAGTGTCTTGGATCGGCACCAAACTACATGTTTGATTCACAGGAATTAAGAAACTACCAGAATCAAGAAAAGGCCATTCTCAGGAATAAAGATTTCAGTCTTGGTAGGAGACCATTGATCAACAATAGCTGGCATCTCATGAGCATCAACATCAAAGTTGTTAAATTATCAGACCAGATCAATTTTGCCACTCTCTACAAGTGCCTTTATTGACTTGTAACATATGAAGTAGAGGACGCCAGGCTCCATCTCAAAGAGCTTCGACCTGCCAGTACAATCAATTAAACTATTTTCTTACCTTATTCTAAGCAGAGAGAAGCACAAATTCATGCAAGAAGAAGGGAATTGCCTGTCATCAACTGGTCCATCTTCGAGTTGAATGCCTGTGAGATACTCTTTACTTCTGCATAAAACAAATGTGTCTAGTTGCGGTTCTGGGACTGAAACATACAAACAGAATATTAGTCACTGAGTAGATGATTCATTTCTGTCAGGAGACATCCTAGTATCAGGAGACATCCTAGTGTCATATCAATAACACGTAAGAGACTGAAAGCCAAAGCATGATTTGAAGTAATCCCAAGCCTTGGATATGAGAAACTTCAGTTAGCAAAAGAGAAAACAGAAGTGGGGAAAATGACGGAGAAGCCCCTCTAATATGATTCTCCTCGAAAAAGAATCCATAATAACTAAGATGCACCCAAGAAATTTTCCTGAACTTTGCAATAAAAAAGAAACTACAAACAAGAATTCCACGATTGCTGTCCAGAAAGAAAGAATCCTAACTGTTATATGTACAGAAATAAACATACGCATGACTTATAAGATCTAAATAGCTAATCAAAAGCAATAACCAAAGTTTAACTGGATGAACAATAATCTGAGACATGCATAAAAAAACAGGGACGAAAGTGAAAAACTCCACTCTTTTTCTCTTTTCAACTTTGCAGTTCAGCATGGTAGTCAATACTAATGAAATTGGCAAAGATGCCAAAATATAGACTTCTATAATTAGACCAGAGACCAGACTTTACTGCAGAAGTACATGAAAGCTCGAGACTTGAGCAAGGTTAATGTTCATTCTGGGATTTGCTATAGCAATGTTTAGAATTAAGAGCAGCCATAAGATTATGATGTATATAGTATATACAGGGGTTTTAGAAATATCATTATAGCCATCAGCATCAAGTATGTCAGCACAGTTTCTTAGTAGCATCTGATTTTGATAATGGAAGGATGCACTATCCAAGGGGTCTATGCACATCAGGACAACTTCCAGTCAAACTCGTGAAAATTAAAGTCCAAAATCTAATCTAGAAAGCTAGCAATTAGCAGGAAAGATACAAGAAAGGTGATAACTTATTGAACAATGATTACACAAGATGTCCTCAGACATTAAGTTTGATGCCTTCAATTCAATTAATGCCAGTTCTTTCATACCAATTGCCAAAATGCCAACTGACAAGGCTATCAGGTAAGAAACTTTATCTCATAACAGAAATGATAATTTTCAGGCAAGGAAAATTTGAATACCCAGAGTCCCAGACATACACAAAATGGATCCCAAAGAAATAATGAAATAACAAAAACCTAAATTGACTTCTAAGGATGGTAGATTACCCATGTCATCCTCTTCGCTTATTACAGATTGCTTCTGAACAGACTGATAATTTTCAGGCAATTTTGATAGAACACTTTCCTCCAGATGTTGTTTTAGGTCATCTGTACATCTGCAACCAGAAAAATATATTCAAAAACCACAATAAGCATATTTATGCTTTCAGTATAGATATTTGTAGTAAAAAAGACCTATAAAAGATAGCCTTTCCTTCTAGTGAAACTTTTCTCGTCTTTAGATAGCCTGTTCCAAAGTTCCTCAGTTTTTCGGATGTGGAACATGTGCTTTTCAATCTGCGACGAAAACTTGGTTATAAAATCAAACAAAATGCAATATAATGAATACAACAATTATTCAAGTCTATTTTCTTCTTGACAAGTCTTAAAATATTTCAAAAATTAATGTGGATATCCAAATTATTTTAATACTTTCTATAATATAGGTAGAAATGATGGTTGTAAAATATTAGAGGAAATAATGGAGAAATATATGGCAAAAGAGAGTCTATACAGGAAATTTAATTTAAAGCTGGTCAAAGATTGACGCAGCCACTGCTAACACTTGAGGTTAAGGCTAAAATAAATTTTATCTGTTGATTTTTCCTAACCAAATGAACCAATTTTGACGTAACTCCCAGAAAATCCTATTGCTTTAAGAGTAGGGCTAACAGATGATAGCTACCTTCTGGATGCGGATGCGAAGATATGATCTTAATAGAAACAGGGTTCTATCCAAGTCCATCTGATAGAGAGATACTGAAAGAGGGTCAGTACCACCAGTAGATTTCTCCTCCACGGTTTCTTCCTGAAAAAAAAAATGGCACCAAAGTTCAAACAGGGAAAAAAAAAGGTTCAAGAACACAGCACTGTCAGGGTTACATGGAAGGAAGATACATTGCCTTAAACAGTGACAACAGCACTTCAGGCATATAATTTTAAAATTTCTATCTACTTCAGAATAGAAAAATTATACACAAAACTGCACTTAATTCCATCAAAATTAAACTAAAAAAAAAACCCACCGAAACATCAATCCAAGGTACCGTGAATGATACATACGAAAAACCCATAAAAACCCATGTTGATGTCAATTATTTCAGTTAAAAATTTTTGAAAAATAAAAAGAACTTTACGGACAATTCTTGAAACCCAAAATTAGAATTTCGTTTCTGTTTGCAATGTTGAAAGAAATCAAAGAAAGGGGCTAGGGTTTGAGCGCGAAAAAACAAACCTACCATCAATTGAATCTGTTCTCTAACGCGGGTAATCAAGTCAGATTCAAAGCGGAGAATCTCGGGGGCTGCCTTCTCGTTACGCCAGGCTCTCTTGAGCAGCTCGACGTCTGTTGTTGAAATCAAGGTCTCGTAATCGTCCATGGGAAGCGTTGATGCATCGACGGAGCTGGAATCCATGGATCCTAAACAAACAAGCTAGTTCTGAGAGCGTGTTCTTCAATTTCTCTCTCAGGGTTTTGCTCTCTTGCTACACAGCATTAAATTGGCGCCAAAAAAAGAGAGAGAGCCAAAACGCCACTTGACTCATAGGGAGAGAAACAGAAAGAGCACATGTTCTTTTTGTTTTTTGGTTTACGAAAGAGAACGTGTTCGTGTCTACGGGCCAATCCCGCTAGTTGGGTCCACCTTAAAAGGGCCGAACCGATTTGATCCATTTAAGAAAAGGGTTTAAGGTTTATAAAAATTTTAATACTGTCCTCTGAAGCTGACGAATTAACGAACTAAGGTTGAAACCTAAAAAAAAAAAAAAAGAATGAAGATGTGTGTTTGAATTATATTTTATAAATTTAATTTTAGATAAATTTAATTTTAATCAAAAACAATTTGAGTAAAGTGATTTATGTTTGATAAAAAATTACGTTTAAAGTAAAAATAATAAATAATTATTTTAAACTAAATAAATTTTTAAAATCAGAATTATCTTTGAGAAACGGTACAAATGTTAAAATAGTGTTAAATCCTATTTGAATCTTTAAAAACTCATTTGGATGGTGTAAACATTAATCTAAACGCACACTAACTAGGGATAGAGTGAAAAAGAATGTGGAGTACATTGATTTTTTTTTTTTTTACCTTAAAGGAGTAAGCTTGTTAATTTGGCTACGGAAATTTAAACTTAGTTATCCACTTTTGGTCGAAAATCAAGTTACCACCTGAATTATTGCTTAGGTTGAGTAGAGTTCGTGAATTAAATACAAAGAATTCACCTCTTTTCATATTGCCACTTTTACATGAAATTCTCCACTTCTCAAAGCTCATTGGAGCGTTTGAGTGACCTTCAATTCAAGAATGTTTGTGAGTCAACTAAGAGCAATAGCTTGAGGACGTTTCAAGTTGGAAATAGGCTGCCACACTGAGCACAAGCTCTTAACCTTGTATTCTCTGTCTTGACTCTCTCTGCTCCCCTATCCCACCCTAGCTTCCATATTTATATATGTGCTCTTCCTATCTCTACTTTCCATCATTTTGTTACTTTTATGTTTTGTAGTTTATCTGATTTGCAGCAAAGAACTCTTAATTACAAATAATCAGTGACTCCACTAGGGAGCTAGCTGCTGCCTAAGAAGAAGGGGCAAAACCCAATATGGAGTTGAAAACAACTTCAAGCTAGTGCCAATGACCGCGTGGAGGATATCCAACCAAAGGATGATCTGAATCCAACCACATTCTAGTACTTGGTTTAAGAAAATGAAGAAGTTACAAAATTACTCGAAGATTTGAATTGTTTTTCTGAGTGCAAGAAATGAAAATGGCCACAATTCAGTGTGTAATGTAAAAATCAGTGAGTTCAGCTACCACCAAAGTAGGATGATGTTCTTTCTTTCTTTTCTTTTTTTTGGCGAACAGTGCCATGATTTTCCAAACGGAGTGCAGCAAGCATTGTAGAATGGAAGTGACAAGCGGGATGAACATAAAAGTCATGGTTAGTAGACAAGAACTGGGTTTGTTTGTTCGGCCCCAATATTGAGCCCTAACTTAGACCCACTGGCTTTAAGTGGCAATTTATTTACCAAAAAAAAAAAGGCCTTAAGTGGCAATTTTGAATATTTCTAGAAAAGTCTTTGAAAGTTAAAATTTTCTTTTCTCAAGCCCAATCTTCTTGTGATTTGCGATTAAATGCCAACATTTGCTAAAATCAGAACCAACCTAATCCACACATGAGTGGGTTAAGTTAAGTTAAACTCGTGGGTTCGACATATATTAAAAAAAATTCATCTCCTAAAATAAATGTCGAAATCAATATAAAATCAAAAATTTATCGCCAAATTATAATAAATAACTTAATAAGTCTCAATAAAAAATTGACATATAAAGTCTTATACAAACTAAAAGTCAAATAAAATAAGTCACAAGTCATATATATAATATAACAAATCTTAATATTATAAGAAGTATTAACACACGTTTTAAAAGTCAAGTATAATAAATCAAATAAAATATTTGAGAGATGAAAAAAGAAAAAATATTAAGCATAGTTATGCTAAATATTAAAAAATAACAATATTTTTTATTTTTTAAAATAAGACAAGTCAAAACCCAACCCATCATTATCGGGTTAGAAATTTTTAAACCTAAACCAATTGGCGAACCTAATCTAACCCATCAATTATAAGTTGAGTTAAGTTAAAACCCGCAAGTTTGTGATTTCAATCCAATTGACATCCCTAAAAAACATAATGTGAAAATAACATTACTCTTTGAGAAAACTGCTTTACAAATAATAAAGAATGATGTAACACTTAGTAAGTGGAGTCTTTCTTTATATGGGATGGAAATCAAGTGGAAGTGTGAAATCAAATGAATAAGATTAATTCGTAAACCATTTCATAAAATATTCTTTGTGCTATTTATCATTTTTCAATTTATTTATCATTTTTCTTTTTTATTCAACTTAAAGGTACGATAGAGTTTTTTATTTAAGAACAAAACTAAGAAACAAAGGTAATTCCCATCCAGTCAGCGACAAGCTGTTGCATATCACTGTGAGTATCCCAAATCAGCAGCTCTGAGGTTGCTTGGCTCAAAGGCAAAAATCAATCTGAGGAAATAAGGTATGTAAGTAGCAAGCAACGTTCAAAACTGAAAATAAAACTATCAATTATAAGTTTAAATTATAGTATATCTTTTATAAAAGAAAAAGCATATCTGTCAAAAGTTCTCACTCTTCAACATTTAAAGTTTTTTCGAAAAAAAAATATAATAATACAAACAGTGAAACAGACACTAAAAATGTTGATTAGAATGTGATAGTCACGTTATTGCCAATATGATTGCATATTTTTTTAATAACTACAGTTTGACCTCTTGTGTTTCAAGGCATTTTGACTTGTCTGTTATATTTTTTTTTACCCTTGGAAAATAGGTAAACATAATTCACCCTTAATAATTGAATAAATAAATCCATATAAATAGTGAAAAAATGGGTAAACATAAATCACACTTACTACTTGAATAAATAAATTCATATAAATAGTGCAAAAACCTAAATTATTGATCTTTAATCATAATTGCTTTCTTTCGTGGCTGCTGCCTCCAATAGCACCATGGCAAGGTGGCACATCCACTTAATTTGTTTCTCGGCAAGTGCTCAAAGATTAATTATCCAATTCCAACATAATTTCAAGTATAAACAGTACACAAGAAATTCGCCTATATATTGCCGGCTTCTGGCATCCTCTTCTTTATATGTAGCTCTGCGATTATAATCAATATCACTAGCTGGTATGTTCCTGATTATTGTTTTAATTAACCCTAGTATATATAAGCACTCTTATACACTCCAAATTTGATCTTTTTTTACATTCTTTTGTTTAAATAATTTTACAATATGTTCAATTTAATTTGTTGATATATTACAATTGCTGATCTGATTTTGCATGGCTTCTTTTCAATTTTTTTTTCTTCTTCTCTTGCAGGGTGTGATGAATATGAGGACCTTAATTGTGTTATTATTTGGCTTTGTTTTACTCCTGGATGCACTGCAAGCTACACCACTGCAGGAAGAGCCTAACTTGACGGCAACCATGACCAAACCGCGGCTTCTAAGCGATGCAAATCTGGGACGAAAGCTTAATGCTGGTGCTAGTGACACAAAAGTTTCCACAGAAACTAAATCTGATGACACTGGTGATGCTGATCAAAATGAGAGTCGAGGGAACTATGGAAATCATTCTGAAACTGGAAGCCACCATGATTTTTGCAGAGATAAGAAACCCAAAGGAACATGACCACTGCATGTTAATTAGCTGCACCAAGCTACTAAGATTAAGAAATCACTCCGTCTTATATATATATATATGTCCATGTATTAAGTGAAAACTAAGAATGGTCTTTGGTGCTTTAGGCTAAATATGCTGTGTAATGTGTACATATACCTCTTTTCTACAATGAGAAGACCATCCTGTATTATAATTCAGCACTGTTATTTCTTACCAAAGTTTTTTTACAAAAATTTTAACGAAATGATGTAGCAGAAATCATGCTCGTTAATATAAAATCTTGATGAATGAATATTCAATAAAAACATAATTATTTTTTTTATAACAGTTTTGCCTTTCATAAAATTTTTACAAAAAACTTCTTCATATATAGCAATCATTTCCTACTATAATTAGCTAGTACATACTGTGCGAGTGGCTTTGATTTATTTATATCAATCTATATATCTATCTATTTATATATACTTACTGTTATAAAATATATTTCTCTCTTTAATATTAAATTTTTAATTTTTTAAAAAATTATTAATAATTAATTGAATATAAATAAAAAAGAGTAAACTTGCAAATACGAACATTTTTTTAATAATTACAATTTATAGTAAAAAATGGTTTATAATTACAATTTTTAAACATTCTCAATTTTTTCATAATTACAATTTTTTTACATTTATTTATATAGTATTTTTCTTTATAGTTACAACTCCTTTTAAATACATAGAGTTACCTTTATACTTTTTTACAAAATTATTTTTATTTAACTAATTAATTTATAACTATAATAAAATTATAATTAATTAATTTATAAAATAATATGTAAGTAAAAAATAAAAAAAATATAAATTGAGAGAGATGACAGTGTCGTTCAATATACTTGTAGGATTTAAAAGTGATAAAATCAAAATGAATATTGTAATTTTGTTATAATAATTTATTAAATCTATAACACCTCCTTGAGCATACATAAATGAACAATTTTTTTGGTAGATTACATAAATCAACAAGTGCGTACCTCTTTCAGTCGTGTATTCGAATTTGAAACAACGTCACACACACGTTAAGTCTAATAAATCTACCTTATGTACTTTAATTAATTGTTAAACTAATCTATTCACAAGCTGAGACGGAATTTAGTTTCAATTAACACAAAAAAAATAGTCCAAAAATATTATTAAATACCGTATAAAAAAAAAACTAGACATCCAACCAGCTGCTTAATAAACCAAAATTTAATAAATGACAACCTCCTAATATTGTATTTTAGTATTGTAGTTTAATTTATTCATGTTTCAAAAATGTAATTTGAAACATGCATAGATACTAAAAAATAGTGCTGTTAGGAGCAAAATAAATGAGGTGATTTGACTATGAACAAGTCACTCAAATGAATATAATGTAGCTCCATCATTAAATTCATCGTTAAACCAGTTTGAATAGCTTAATATTTTTTTAATATCACATTTTATAAATATTGTTATAGATTTCATATTATTATTTGTGAATTATTTTTATTAAGCACCCCGTTTAATTAATCAATTGAACTCAGTTAAATCCAAATAAAAAATCTAACCAATTCATTGTTGAGTCTGATGTTAACAACATTGTTCAATAGTATATATTGAGATCTTGGATTCTCCCCTCCCTTAGTATGGAATATGGATTCAACTTCTCTATTCCTTCTCCCTATATCAAATCCTATCCCTCAATGTAAAATTTTATCGACTAATTGTCCGCTAAAAAAATAATATATCTCCCAATACTAACTTATACTTAATCACATCATATTATTGTTAACTAAAATTACTTTTTTTTAGTATATTAACAGTTTAAAGAGTGGGAATTATCTCACTCTAAGAAGAAACTCTAACAAAAATTAAATTCAAAATCTTTAAAAATACATAACTAGATCTTATCAGTAAGTCAACCTAATTTTGGCTACTTAAAATCATTTTGTATACACACATATGTCCGCACCAGCTTGCTATCAGCAAACATACTGAATTTCCAAAATTGTTGCAAGGACATTAAAAAAATAGCAGGAAGTTTAACAACAGAAAGGCTCTTTATTTATAGGCCTAATTTTGTGGTATGGTAACAAAATAATTGTCAAATCTCATTATGGATATGAAGAAGATCATATACCCACCAAAGATAATACTAATGATTATAATATGTAGGTATAGATTTCAGATTTCCCTACAAATAGGTTCAAAATGATGGTCACACACACACACACACACACACACACACACATATATATATATGATTGGGATTTTCTTACTTAAAGAGTACATGTTAGGAAGACTTACACCGTTAAATAATTGTTTATAAATATTAAATTTTATCAATTTAATTATTGAAATAAAAGCTCTCATAAGATAAATTAAGCGCATAAAATTTCATAAATTTTTTTTTGGTGTAGATGGGGCCCAAGTTCATCTAACTCTTTTATTTTACAAAATATAAGTAAACGTAAACTATTAGATTCGATATGTATGAATATCTAATTTATTTCAAATATAATATGCATAATTATCAATAGTTGGATAAATTCGCATTACATTAAAAGTTATTGAACGGTATAAGGAATGGAAGGAGACCTTTCTTCACTCGTATGAGGAATGGACCAACTGTGGATTCTTTGGGTGGGTGCATCCCTGGCATGTTAATGAAGTTTTGGAAAGGCAGTTGCGGAAGCTGCAATTTATATATAAGATCAACAACTGTCAGGGGAATGGGAGGGGAGTTTTGAGACTTGCTCAGGCTGGTTTTGGCGTGTGGTTTAGGTGTGGATAGTCTATGTGTTGTTTAATTAGATGTTGTTTAGGCTGTGATGGGACAAAATAAGACCCGTGTTGGCTCATCTTGTAGATCTATGGAACATGCTTTTCTTTTGAGTGGAAAATGAAATGGGAAACATGTTAAAGTCTCTTTATGCTTTCTTTTTAGGGCTCATTTACTCTATATTATATTATGTATATATAGAATAAAAGCTAATACGGAATAGCAATGAAGACATAGGCAAGTTATTGTATTAATATTAATAACCATTAACATACGTAGCCTTGTAGGGTGCTCTACTCAGTTCCACTGCATGTTGTTCCTCAACCTCTGCTCCTGAGTCCTTTGTTGATGTCCCTTTTCTTGGTATATATGGAGATTGATGTAATGCCTTCTCTATATATATGGAACCGAGCATAGTTGCATCTTCATATATATATAACACCAAGCTCAATTTGCAGATCTAGCACTGTATAGGCATATCCCTGCAAGTGTCCTTGCAAATCTGAAACTAACTAGGTATACTTGCCCCTCTCTCTCCAATGCATTTTTCCCTTTTTCCATGCAATGCTTCACCCTCCTCCTCTCCTTGTCCCTGTGCATGATTTTCAATTAGGTTGTGATTATGTCACGATAGTAATAATTGCGAATAATTTAAAAAAAACATGATTATAAAAATTATAAAAGCCGTAACATACTGTAACATAATTGAAATTGTAATTGCGGAACACAATTTAAAATGATGATCCTACCTACTACCTACTGCTCCTCTTCTCCCCATGCTTTGATACCTCATTCATTACCACTTCTGGCTAGCTGATGCCATTGTTAGAGGAGATTGCACTCCTCATGTGCCTGTATTAGAATGGGTGGCAGTCGATCACGTGTGTCGCACGTGATGTTTTAGTTGGGAGAATTTTTGCCACCGCTGCGGGTTTAGAGATATGTCACGTTATCCTTTAGTTTTCCAACTCTTCTATGTGTGAAAGTCTCTGAGACTGGGGTGATGATAGGAACCCAAAATATTGTGAACTATAATGAGCCAAATCTAAGCAAAGCTAGTAAGATAGGAATCTATTACAAAACCGGGTGAAACTGCAGAAACTATAACTATCACTATATATATTTGAGACCATTTTTTTATTTTAGAAATTTATAACCGCAATTTATATCAAGCAATTTGTTTATTAGTTTCTAGATCAAATTATTTTTGACGCAATATTCCTTCAAAAATAACTCTTTAACAATACGCAAGAAAATAACTTTTATAAAGTCACATCATTTTAAAAAATAACATCAACGTAATTAAAAGTGATTTTTTCATTGATGAATGCTTCCTAACTTGGGGGTCACATTTAAGGATATAATAAAAGACCAAAAAATTCTATTTATTATTATACCATATATGTATAACATATGAGCCAAAATTGATTTGTAATAGATGACGTAAGCCATTAAAAATTAATTTAGTCTTGTATTTAACCTTGGGAGTTTCAAATTCTATATATATATATATATATATATGAATTTGTAAATGGGAGGGAAGCAAAGACCTTCTCCCTCTACCTGTGACAAAATTTTCTTTTGCATGATACATCTGAAGCTAGAGAAAGAACTTAAGAACAAAACTAAGAAACAAAGGTAATTCCCATCCCGTCAGCAAGACGCTGTTGCATGTCACTGAGTATCCCAAATCAACAGGTGTGAGGTTGCCTGGCTCCATGCTTGGCTCAAAAGCAAAAATCAATTCGAGTGAATAAGGTAAGTAGCAAGCAACATTCAAAACTGAAAATAATACTATCAATTATAAGTTTAAATTATAGTTTATTTTGTACTTAATTATAAACGAAAAGCCATTTCAGTGAAAAGTTCTCTCTCTTGAACATTTAAATTTCATTCTAAAAGTTAAATAAGCTAATATCCAAACGGACGCTAATATGTTGATTAGAATGTGATAATCACGTTATTGCTAATATGATTACATATTTTTTAAAAACTACAGTTTGACTCATGTTCCAAGGCATTTTGACTTGTCTGTTATTTTTTTTTTCAACTCTTGGAAAATAGGTAAACATAATTCACTCTTAATAATTGAAGAAATGGATTCATATAAATAGTGAAAAAATGGGTAAACAACTAAACATAATTCAAAATTAAACAATAATTGAATAAATAAAATTCATATAAATAGTGAAAACACCTAAATTATTGATCATTAATCATAATTTTTTTTATTTTGTGGCTGCAGCCTCCAATAGCACCATAGGGAGGTGGCACATCCACTTAATTTGTTTTTCAGCAAGTGCTAGAAGATTAATCATCCAATTCCAATATAATTTCAAGTATAAACAGTACACAGGAAATTCGCCTATATATTGCCAGCTTCTGGCATCCTCTTCTTTATATATAGCTCTGCGATTATAATCAATATATCACTAGTTGGTACGTTCCTGATTATTGTTTAGTATAAGCACACTTATACACTCCAAATTTGATTTTTTTTCTTTATATTTCTTTTATTTAAATCATCTTACAATATGTTTAATTTGGTGATATTTTACAATTGCTGATCTGATTTTGCATGGCTTCTTTTAAATTTTTTTTTCCTTCTCTCTTGCAGGGTGTGATGAATATGAGGACCTTAATTGTACTATTATTTAGCTTTGTTTTACTCCTGGATGCACTGCAACAAGCTACACCACTGCAAGAAGAGCATAAGTTGATGGCAACCATTACCAAACCGCGGCCTCTAAGCGATGCAAATCTGGGACGAAAGCTTGATGCTGGTGGCGGTGTCACAAAAGTTTGCACTGCCGGAAATGGTGAAGTTTGTGCCACCCACCATGATTGTTCCAAAGGAAAGAAGAAATGTTAATTAGCTGCACCAAGCTCGTAAGATTAAGAAATCACTCTGTATTATATGTATGTATGTATACATTATAAGTCAAAACTAAGAATGGTCTCTGGTGCTTTAGGCTAAATATGCTGTGTAGTGTGTAGTGTACCATACACTCTTTTATAAAATAAGAAGACCATCCTGTGTTGTTATTAGGTAGTACTTACCGTGCCTGTGGCTTTGATTTATAGGAGTTTGAAGTGATAAAACAAATATTGTAACTTTTATTTATAATAATTTATTAAGTCTATAAGGTCTTAAGCATACATAAATCCAGAATTTTTTTTCAGCAGATTACATAAATCAACAAGTGCGTGGTTCTTTCTGTAGTGTCTTCGAATTTGAAACATGATGCACACACACGTTAAGGCCGAAAACTCTGCCTTATTTATATTAATTAATTGTTAAACTAATTTATTCATAGATTGGGCAGCCCCTAATAGAAATAATTCTCTTAAATACACTAAAACAATGTAAAATGTGTGTTCTTAAGATTGTTCAAAAAAGAAATTTAATCTCAATTAACACAAAAATATGCCCAAAAAATATTATTAATTACTGTATAAAAAAAACTAGACATCCAACCAGCTGCTTTAACTTTTTAATAAACCAAAAATTACTTAAATGACAACCTCCTAGTATCGTTTTTTAGTATTGTAGTTTAATTGTAGAAAAAGATTGATTTCAAGCTACCCAACATATGCATGCTACTTGCAACCATGATAAAAAGTAAATAAAAAGTAATTTTTAAAAGTTAATGTTCGAATTCATTTTAATTTGGCCAATATATATATATATATATATATATATATATATATATATATATATATATATATATAGATATAGTTGAAGATGACGTAAACTTGACTAAAAAAGAAGAAGCAAATTTGATTAAATAGAGCCATCCTTTTTAAGTTAGCAAAATAAAAAATTATGTTTTAGTTTACAAATATTTTTTTAAAAAATTATATCTTACATTTATGTAAATTAAGAATATATTTTAAATTTAAAGAAAATTATATATATAGACACACACACACATACACATCATATTTAGTTATCTTTATTTCAACTATTTGCATTAATGCTTTCTCTTTATTATTTTAGTAGTTTTCATTTTATTTGCTTCACAATCTTGTTTAGTAGTTGCTTAGTTTGGGATGTTTAAATCTCTTAGCTGGTTTTATGTTTGTTCAATAAAAACTCGTCAACAAATGTCAAGCAATATTAGATAATATTTAGAATAACACACCACCACATCAAGTTCATAATTTAGTTTTAGGAGATATATGTTTTTCCCGGCAAAGATATTTGTTTCTGAGATTCTTTTTTTTTTTGGTAAAAAGACGGGGCAGAAACTCAAAAAAAAAAAAAAAAGACTAAGAATAAATAACTCTGGGAGTAGACACTCCCATAACATCACGCAAAATAGATAAACCTATAGAGTTAGGAGGATGATTCCAAATCAGCAGCTGATCTGAGGCGGAAGTACCCAGATTTGCCATGAAGTCAGCAATTGTATTTCCTTCTCTATACACATGTTTCAACTGCACATACCAATCTCGCTGGATCATATGCTTGATATGTCTCAAAATGTTTCTGGTGGCATAGCTTCCAAGATCATCTCCATTTATCATCAAAATTAAAGCTTTTGAATCCACTTCAAACTCCACAAATCGATACCCCCTCTGCCAAGCCAAACGGAAGCCTTCAAGAACACCCCAGCATTCAGCAACAATGGCTGAAGTATCACCAAGATGCTTTGAGAAACCCACAATCCACTTTCCAGCTTGTTTCTGAGATATTTGATATGCTAGCACCATAACATAAAAATTTAAGATATTTGAATATGATGTAGGAAACTTATTATGATTATTATATTTGACATATATATAAAAAAAATGATATGACGGTTTGTAAACAATAATTTGCTAACGCATCAGCACAACCATGAAAAAAAATAATTTGAAACATGCCTACATACTCAAAAGTATTGTTGTCATGAGCAAACTAAATTGGCCAATTTGACTATGAACTAGCCACCCGAATGGATATAATGTAGCTCCACAATTAGATTCATCGTCAGACTATTTTGGACAGCTCAATATTTTTGTATCATATTTTGTGAATATTTTTATAAATTTTATATTATTATTTATAAATTATTATTAGGAAGTATCATGTTCGATTAGCCAAATTAACTGATTGAAATCAGTTAAATCTGAAAAAAATCTAACCAATTCATTATTTAATCTAGTTTTAAATATACATATTGTTTAATAGTATATATTGAGATCTTGGATTCTCCCCTCCTGAAACATGAATTCAATTTCTTTTTTCCTTCTCCCTATATCAAATCCTATTCCTCACTAAAATTTTATCAATTAATTGTCAGCTAAAAAAATAATATATCTCCCACTACTAACTTATACTTAATGACTTCATATTATTGTTAACTGTAATTACTTTTTTTTCGATGTATTAACAGTTTAAGGACAAGGAAAGTTATCTTACTCCAACAAAAAACTTAAGTAAAATCGAATTCAAGATTTTTGAAAATGTACAATTAAATCTTATTAATCGAGTCAATCTAATTTTGGCAACTTAAAATCATTTTGTATATACATATATATGTCCATACAAGCTTGCTATCAGAACACATACTGGATTCCCAAAATTGTTGCAAGGACATTTAAAAAAAAAAATAGCAGGAAGTTTAACAACAGAACGGCTCTTTATTTATAGGCCTAATTTTGTGGTATGGTAAAGTTTTGAAGGCACAAAATAATTGTCAAATCTCATTATGGAAGTGAAGAAGATCATATATCCACCAACAATAATATTAATGATTATAATATGTAGGTATAGAATTTAGGATTTCCCTATTAATAGGTTCGCAATGATGGTCACATATATCGCCACCATTCAATTTTATTCCAAAAAAAAAAGTTCCAAAAAAAAAAGTGAGGTTTCTTGCACTAAATCCCTCCCTCTCTCTCTCTCTCTCTCTTTCTATATATATATATATATATATATAAAAGATGGGGATATATTTACTCATAAAATAAGTTTTAAAAGATTTATACTATTTAATAACTTTTTATAAATGTTAAATTTTATTAATTCAACTAATAAAATAAAAGTTCTAGTAAAATAGATTTAGTCCATAAAATTTTATAATAAATTGACGCTTCATCTAACTCTATTTTTTTGTAAATATCTAATTCTTTTATTTTAAGGTACAATACACTTTTCAAAATATAATCAAATATTAGTTATTAGATTAAGTGTTCATTTGGATAAACTTTTTTAAAAAAATCTTTTTTACATGAGCTTTTTAAAAAGATCTTTTATAAAAAATAAAAATTATTTTTTATGTTTAGATCTAATGTTTAAGAAGTATTTTTTTAATTTGAATAGATTTTTTATGTTATAAAAAGCACAAAAATTTAACTTCTAAAAAAATATGCTTTTTTAGTGTTTCATCTTTTTCTTAAAAAACTCATCCAAACATATTAAAAGATAAGAAAGTATTTTTATTAAAAAAAGAACTTTTTTAATCAAAAAAAACACATCCAAAGGAGTACTAAATATTTATGAATGTTGCATTTATTTTAAATTTTATTATACATGATTATTAATAGTTAAATTGATAAAATTTATACTTCACTAAAAGTTATTCAACAGTATAATTACGTAAAACATACTTTTAGAATAAATAAATTCCTACCTATATATGTGTGTGTGTGTGTATGAGTTGGTTTTTTTTTTTTTTTTGGATGTGAATATATATGAATTGGTTTTTGTATATATAGGTTTAACATACTTATATACTATCCACATTAATTACTTTGTGAAGAATTTTAGGTATTATTGAAAAGATTTTGACATACACGTACGTCACGCTGAAACCAAGTCCAAGTCAAAATTGCTTTTGTCACCCTTCAGCTCCCGGAAAATATAAAATGATCATTTTGCCCTTAGCTTGCGGCTTTCAAATCGTAAGTTGAAATGGGACAAATGAGGTTCGCTGGAAAGTTAATAAATTATGACGTGTCTTCTCCAGAAAGAACACATGAAATGAGACCTTTCTTCACTTGAATGAGGAATGGACGAAGTGTGGATTCTTTGGGTGGGTGTATCCCAGACGTGTTAATGAAGGTTTGGGAAGGCAGTTGCGGAAGCTGCAATTTATATATAAGATGAGGAACTATTATGGGAGTGGGAGGGTTGTTTTGAGATTTCCATAGTCTGGTTTGTGTGTTGTTTAGGTATTGATCTATGTGTTGTTTAATATCTTGTTTATGTTGGAAATTTAATAGACTTGATAGATGCATTTATTATTATTTTTTATTTGAATTGATACATGTATTTAATTAATTAGTATTTATGTATTTTGATATTCATTTATCTACTTAATTACTATTTATGTATCTTTATATTTATGTGTTTGTAAGTTTAAAGTATTTATCGTACTTAATTAATCAGGTGCATTAAATATTTTGATGTTATGTTCATTATAAAAGTTGTCGAAAGGTACATATGTAATTATAAATAATTTTATATTTTTACAAATCATGTAAGTCAAGAACATCAATCAAAGTGAGTTTTATCATAAAATTTGAGTGTTTCTTTCTCTATTATCTCCTTCAGCTTAGGCTGTGATGGAACAAAATAAGACCCGTGTTGGCTCATCTTGTAATTTTCACCTTAGTGCATGACCTATGTAACATGCTTTTCTTTTTAGTGGAAAATAAAATTGGAGACATGTTTAAGTCTATTTATGCTTTCTTCTTAGGGCTCATTTACTCCATATTATGTATAGAATAAAAGCTAACACGAAATAGCAATGAAGATATATATGCTAAGTATTGTATTAATAACCATTAAACATACTTAGCCTTGTTGGGTGCCCTACTTTGCTCCTTAGTCCTTGTTGACTTCCCTTCTTTTGGTATGGAGATAGATGTAACGCCTTCTCTATATAGAACCAAGCATAGTTGCATCTTCATATATAACACCAAGCTGCATTTGCAGATCTAGCTAGCCACTATATAGGCATATCCCTCTGCAAGTGTACTTGCAAATCTGAAACCAGCTACGTATCCTTGTCCCTCTCTCTGTACTGCTATTGCCCCCTTCTTAATTTTTCCCTGCAATGCTCCACCCTCTTCCTCTCCTGGCCCCTACGTAGTTCTCTTCTTCTCCCCATGCTTTGTTACCTTATTCATTACCACGTGATGTTGAAGTTGGGGAAATTTTAATTTGCCACCTCATCAGGTTTAGAGATGCCACGTTACCTTTTAGAGTATGTTTATATCGAAAGAAAATGAAAGAGAATGAAAAGAAATGAAAGGCATATTTTAAAATTTTAAGTTTAAAATGTTTAAAAAAAATATTTTCCTTCCATTCCCTTCTCGTTATTCTCCTCTATTCAAACATAACTTCAGTTTTCCAACTCTTTTACGTCAAATGGAGTGATAGTCAGGTGATGATAGGAACCCAAAATATAGTGAACTAAAATGAGCCAATTCTAAGCAAAGTAAGATAGGAACCTATTAATACAGTCATATTTTATCATATGTATTCATTGTGATGTATTAGGTTAGTTAAGTTAGTTATTTGGTTTAGAAATATTATTTCTACATCATTTTTTCTCCACCTCCCTCAAACACCTTTTTATTATAGGAAAAATGAGGAGAAACAAAAGGGAAAGAGATTATAGGAAATATGAGGAGAAACGAAAGGGAAAGAGATTATAGGAAAAATGAAGAGAAACAAAAGGGAAAGATGGTCTCTCTCTTTCTTTTATTCATAATTAATAAGAAAGTGCATGAGAAAAATGTAAAAAAAGTGGTGTGAAAATAAAATTTTTCTATTCGGTTATATCAGGTGGTTTGACGTTACTCTTAGCTCTCACTGTATGTGAAGACAATTACAAGTTATAAACTTTACATCACAATGAATAATTAACAAGTGTTCATAAAATATCACTGTATTATCGTAAAAGTGATTTAAGAAAGATGAAAGTTGCTTCACTAATTGAGTAATTGTCTTTATATACACAGAGAAAACTAGGAGTGAAGTCAAACCAACTAATATAACCGAATAATTAAGTTAACTAACTTTGCATCACAATGAATAATCAGACGTGTTGATAAAATATGATTGTATTACCTAGTACAAACCTGTGTGAAACTGCAGAAAGTAAATATATATATGAGACCATTTTTTTTTTGTCAACACATTTTAATAATTTATAACTGCAATTCAAATAAGGCAATTTCTTTTATAGTCTCTAGATCAAATTATTTTTTGAGCATTCCTTCAAAAATAAATTTTTAACAATATGCAAGAAAATAGCTTTTAAAAAGTCACATCATTTTCAAAAACTAACATCAAAGTACAAGTTATTTTTTCATTGATGAATGCTTCCTAACTAGTGGGTCACATTTAAGGAAATGACAAAAGACCAAAAAATTTTATTTATTATTACCATATCTATATACCATATGAGACAAACTTAATTGTAATAAATGACATAAGTCATTAAAAAATAATTAAAACTTTGCATTTTGACTTAAATCTTGATGATCAGTTACATGTAATTTTGTATTTATAACTTAACTTTGTGGATTTGTATTGAACCTTAGGAGTTACAAATTTGATAATTACATATATATATATATCAAAGAATTTGCAAATGGGACGGAAGCAAAGACCTTCTCCCTCTACCTCTGACAAAATTTTCTTTTGATACATATGAAAATGAAGAAAGAACTTAAGAATAAAACTAAGAAACAAAGGTAATTCCCATCCTGTCAGCGAGAAGCTGTTGCATATCACTGTGAGGTTGCCGGCTCCATGCTTGGCTCAAAAGCAAAAATCAATCCGAGTGATAAGGTATAGAGTAAAATCTATTTTTAATCTTTAAAAAATACTTTATTTATCAATTTTTTTAAAAATTAATTTTATTAATTTAATCTCTTAAATTTTAAATTCACAACAATTTGATTCTTTTGAGATATTAAATTGATAAAATTAATTAAACGGAACAAAAGATGAAATTTGTGAGTGACTTGAAACTTGATAGATTGAATAAAATTAATCTCTAATGAATAAAATTGATGAATGATGTATCTTTTAGGAACTAAAATTAAATTTTACTCAAAAAATTATACAGATTTCTTTTATTTCCACACAATATAAATTCATTTTTCCCCCTACATATAAAATTCATTTTTATTTTAATGTTTAATATAACATAAGGGCTTGTCTGATTTAAAAACATTAACTTTCACAGGATTGGAGGTCCATCAAATCATTCATACTCATATATTAAGTGATTGAGAACTTAATTCTGTCTATAAGAGAAGCTTCACTGAAAAAGAGTGAAATATATTGTCATTGTTGAGCTATTCAGTAGAGTTATCTTTCATGCTAAATGCATTACCAAACTACTAAATATTGTGTAACTTTTTTTTTGTTAAATGAAAGTTTAGAGTAAAGGGAGACTCTAATATAAGATTAGGACAAATCACTAAATTTCAGTAAGAATTTATAGTAAAATTATAGATCGTCTAGTAAAAAACGCTTAAATTCGAACCTAAATTATAAAGTTGTTATGAACAAAATATTGACCAGATTAGCTAACTCTATCAACAACTTTTAATATTTTACCTAGTTGTATTTTGCCTGCACTGTAGTATCACTCAAAGTATCGCACCTCATAATAGTGTTTGTTGTTTTTTTATATGGAAGATCATTATAGTTCTTAAAGATTACTCTTCGATCATAATTAAAAAGTAGTTTTAGTGATCTTGGTAGACCCTTTTTTTATTAACTAATTGAAAGTGGGTATATGTGTTTTGCTCATGTTGATCTGGACATGCTTTTATTCTTGAAGCGCATCATGAGTACTTCCTGTATATAGGAATGAGCAAAGTTACTCATAATCACTGATACTTTCTTCTTTTAGTGATTTTTCTTTTTATGATAAGCAGTACCTTGAGATCAGCTTGCGTATTAATTAAGATTAAATATTTTCTTTAAAAGATCTTAAGTATCCTTTTTTTTAATGTTACTTTAACACATTCAAATCTAAATATCCCAGATAAACATCAATGCTAATCAGATATATAAATATTTGGAAACAAAACACTGTTTCGCAGCGGTTATATAATGAGTTTTTCTTTGTGCTAAAAAATTTAGATTGAGAAAAATATTCATCCCACTTTAAGAGCATGTTTTATGTGCTCATTAAGTGTTTATAAATGACCAACCTAATAAAAAAATCTAAAAATTAAACTTTAGTTATGAAAAAGTACAAACATATAATAGGTTTAATTTGATAAAGTTTGAGCTGAAAAAATAATAAATTAATAAAAAAGAGTAGAATAGAGATAATTATTAAAAAAATTAATAAAATATCTTAAATATTCTTAAATTTTTTATTTTTAAAAATAAAAATAAAATATTATTATTTAAATAAAAAAATGTAAAATTTACTAACATCTATTGGTGTACAAATTAACGAGAGAACATAAAGAATTTTTTAAACGTAAAAATAAAAGTAAGACATTATTTTTCAACCGAATTTTGCTAACACGCACCACATAAAAGTTGTGTTTGTGTGTGACCATCATTACGAACCTATTAATAGGCAAATCTCAATTCTATACCTACATATTATAATCATTAGGATTATTGTTGGTGGGTTTATGATCTTCTTCACATCCATAATGAGATTTGACAATTATTTTGTGCCTTCAAAACTTTATCTCATACCACAAAATTAGGCCTATAATTAAAGTGCCGTTCTGTTGTTAAACTTCCTGCTTTTTTTTTTTCTTTTAAATGTCAAATCCAGTATGTGGTCTGATCCCTAGCAAGTTTGTACGGACATATATATGCCGATACAAAATGATTTTAAGTAGTCAGTTAGGCTAACTAATTATTTATTCTTAAAAGTATTAAATTTAATTTTTGTTGAAGTCTCTTGTTAGAGTAGGATGGCCTTTCCTCTTGTTAAACTTTTAATATACAAAAAAAAGGGTGATTTTACTTAACAATAATATAAGTGATTAAGTATAAGTTAGTAGCGGGAGATTTTTTTTTTAGTTGACAATTAGTTGATAAAATTTTATTGAGGGATAGGATTTGATATAGGGAGAAGGAATAGAGAAGTGGAATCCATACTAAGGGAGGGGATCAGAATCCAAGATCTCAATACATACTTTTGAACAATGTGTTAAAATCAAATTAAATAATAAAGTAGTTAAACTTTTAATTTATATTTATTAGATGAATTCCATCAGTTAATTAATTTTCTAGTTGAACAGGATGCTTAATAAAAATAATCCACAAATAATAGTATGAAATTTATGAAAACGTTGATATAATGTGATAAAAAAAATATTGAACTATCCAAACTAGCTTGACCATGAATCTTATTATGGAGTTACATTATAGCCGTTCAAGTGGTCAATTCATGATTAGAACGACCAATCTAGTTTGCCCCCCACAGCACTACTTTTGAATATGTATGCATGTCTCAAATTAATTTTTTTTTTAATGTTATTACACATCAATATCTTAGATAATTTCTAGTTAAATCCTAAATACCTAAGCATTATATATTTTCATGTTAAATGTTAAGTGGCAGCATAACAAATGGTGTTTAATGTACCATCATTTGGTAAGATACCCAAAATATAGAATTTATCAATTTGGTATACATTTATAACAGCTAAACTCGGAAACCTAGCATATATAATTGACAATTCAACTTCTTTGCATTTTCAATATCACATGTGTGCACAAAATTGTTTACAACCGTTATATCATTTTTTTAATTATACGCAAAATATAATAATCATAATTAAGTTTCCTGCATCATGTTCAAATATCTTAAATTTTTATGTTACGGTGCTAGAATATCAAAAATCTCCAAAAAAAAAATTCTGGGAAAAACAAATTAAATATCTCCTAAACAGGACATTAATTAAATTATGAACTTGATGTGGTGTGTTATTCTAAATACTATCCCTAATTTAATATTTTCTTGATAGTAAAGCAAACCCTACAGAAGGTTTCTTGACGAGTTTTTTACTTCTTTTTGAACAAAAATAAAATCAGCTAAGAGACTTGAACATCCCATACTGAAATACTACTAAACAAGATTGTGAAGCAAATAAAATGAAAAGCACCAAAATAATACAGATAAAACATTAGCGCAAATAGTTGGAATAAAGGTTTTTTTTTTAATTTTTAAAGGTTATCCTCACATGCATTATTGTGAGACTAATAAATCGAGCTCAGTCACGACTTGTCTTTGACTAAAAAACTCTCCTGACAAGTACTTATTTCACTATTTGAAATTTGTTTCTCTTCTAAGTGTGACTTGCCTCCTGCTATGCCTAACTCTTATTATATAGTTGGAATAAAAATAACTATATATAATATTATATATCGTTATTAAGATATAAATATATATGCTAATTTTCTTTAAATTTAAAAATATTTTATGAATTTACATAAATGTCAGATATAATTTTTTGAAAAAATATTTGTAAACTAAAACATAATTTATATTTTGCTAACTTAAAAAGATGGTTCAATTTAATCAAAATTGCTTCTTTTTAGTCAAGATATTTTACGTCATCTTCAACTATATAGAAAAATATATATTGTCTAAATAAAAAAACAAAAAAATTGAATAAAAATACATAAATATACGATCTCGTGTGAAGGTAAATATATATATATATATATATATATATATATATAAACAAATTAAAATGAATTCGAACATTAAATTTTAATAAAAATTAATTTTTTTATTAATTATTATGGTTGCATGCATGTGTGGGGTAACTTGAAGTCAATATTTTTCTACAATTAAACTAAAATACGATATTAGGAGGTTGTCACTTATTAAATTTTGGTTAATTAAAGCAGCTGGTTGGATGTTTACTTTTTTTATATATACAGTAATTAATAATATAATATTTTTAGACTATTTTTGCGTTACTTAAAACAAAATTTCCTTCCTAATCGATCTTGTAATATATTAGTTTAACAATTAATTAATATAAATAAGGCAGAGTTCTCAGCCTTAACACGTGTGTGTGTATGTTGTTTCAAATTGGCAGACACGACAAATATTAAAAAAAAAAAAAAGGACAGAAGACACAACTGAAGAGTTACGCACTTGTTAATTTATGTAATCTAATAAAAAACAATATTGTTGATTTATATATGCTTAAGGCGTTATAGATTTAACAAATTACTATAAATATAAATTATAATATTCATTTGGATTTTATCACTTTTAATTCCTGTAAATCAAAACCACACCCACGAATGGTAAGTACTTGCTAGCTAATTATAATGGGAAATAATTGCTATCACGTAAAAGCTTTCGAAGAAATTTTATGAAAGGCGAAACAGTTACAAAAAATGAGTAATCCTGTTTCTATTTAATATTTATTTATCATTTGCATCAACGACAGCATGATTTTTATCATGTTATTTTATTAAAGCTTTCAGTAAATTTTTAATTTGATCATTTAAAAATTATGTTAATATTAGGTGACATTAAAATTATTTTTATAAGGACTGAATTGATATAATTTTTATAATTGAAGAACTAAATTAATATTAATTTTGTATAATTGAGAGACTAAATTAATATTATTTTTTAATAATTAAAAAATTAAATTAATATTATTTTTTTAATGATAAAAATGATGTCATATTTTATAATTCAAAAATTAAATTGATGTTACATAAAAAAAACTAAATTAATGTTGATATTTTTTAAAAAATTAAAGTAATATCAATATAATTTTTAAATAAATAAATTAAAAATTTACTCAAAAGATTTAATAAGAAGTAGCAGTGCTGAATTATATTACAGGATGGCCTTATTATTGTACAAAAGAGGTATATGTACGCACTACACAGCATAAGCACCACATACCATTCTGAGTTTTTACATAATATATACATGGACATATGTGTATAAATATAAAATACAGAGTGATTTCTTAATCTTACTAGCTTGGAGCAGCCAATTAACATGCAGTGGTCATGGTCCTTTGGGTTTCTTATCTCCGGAAAAATCATGGTGGCTTCCAGTTACAGGATGATTTCCATAGATCCCTCGACTCTCATTTTCATCATCATCGTCAGAGTCATCAGATTTAGTCTCAGTATGATCTTCAGCAGCACCATTTTTGGCAGTGGAAACTCTTGTGTCACTACCACCAGCTTTAAGCTTTCGTCCCAGATTTGCTTCTCTTAGAAGCCGCGGTTTGGTAATGGTTGCCACCAAGTTATGCTCTTCCTGCAGTGGTGCAGCATGTTGCAGTGCATCCATGAGTAAAACAAAGCCAAACAATAGTACAATTAAGGTCCTCATATTCATCACACCCTGCAAGAGAGAAGAAGAAAAAAAAAACTGAAAAGAAGGCACGCAAAATCAGATCAGAAATTGTGATATATCAACAAATTAAATTGAATATATTGTAAAATTATTTAAGCAAAAAATATATATAAAAAAAATTAAATTTGGAGTTTAAGTGTGCTTAAACTAGGGTTATATATGAAAAATTAAGAACGTA
Source organism: Castanospermum australe (assembly GCA_019955255.1). Lineage (NCBI taxonomy): Eukaryota > Viridiplantae > Streptophyta > Magnoliopsida > Fabales > Fabaceae > Castanospermum > Castanospermum australe. The sequence goes on along the minus strand of NSJW01000381.1, from coordinate 836,894 downwards.
CCAGCTAGTGATATTGATTATAATCGCAGAGCTATATATAAAGAAGAGGATGCCAGAAGCTGGGATATATAAGCGAATTTCCTTTGTACTGTTTATACCTGAAGCTGGAATTGGATGATTAATCTTTGGGCACTTGCTGAAAAGTGAAAAACAAATCAAGTGGATGTGCCACCTTGCTATGGTGCTATTGTAGGCTGCAGCCACGAAAAAAAGCAATTATGATTAAAGATCAATAAGTTAGGTGTTTTCACTATTTATATGAATCTATGTATTCAAGTATTAATTTAATTTTTTGAAGAACTAAATTAATAAAATTAAAAAAAATTATGAATGACTTAAAATTTAAGTAATTAAATTGATAAAATTAATTTTTAAAAAATAAAAATTAATTAATAATATATATTTTAAAGATTAAAACTATATTTTACTACATATAAGTAGCAAACAAGACTCAAAACTGAAAATAATACTATCGGTTAGAAGCTTAAATTATAGTTTATTTTGTTCTTATAAAAGAAAAAACATTTCAGTCAAAAGTTCTCTCTCTTGAACATTTAATTTTTTTTCTAAAAGTAAAACAAACCAATATGCAAAGAAACGCTAAATACGTGGATTAGAATGTGATAATCACGTTATTGCCAATATGATTACATATTTTTAATAACTACAGTTTGACGACCTCTTATGTTCCAAGGCATTTTGACCTGTCTGTTATGTTTTTTCACACTTGGAAAACAGGCAAACATAATTTTCACTATTAATAATTGAATAAATAAATTCATATAAATAGTGAAAAAATGGCTAAACACAATTTATTGTGAATTTTAATTTTGAGAGATTAAATTAATAAAATTAATTTTTAAAAGATAAAATTAATAAATAATATATTTTTTATAGATTAAAAATAAATTTTACTCTAATATTTAAAATATAATACATAATTAATGATACAAACACAACTGAATAAGAATAACATATTTTTTAGATTTACAAGTAGTTAGTTACAGTAGGTCAACACATCGTAATTCTAAGAGTTAAGTTTAAATCTTGAAGTCGTCATTTAAAAAAAAACTTTAATAGTTGTGCTCTCATTATAAAAGAGTTAAAAATTCCTTCTCTCTTTTGTTTGTCAAAAAAAAGAATAACATAATTTAGAGAATTATATTTTTCGATCTAAAGATTCTTAATTGTATTTTCCAAAACCATTCTTTCAAAAATCAATTAAACGGGAAAACTGAAAAAGAAAGTGGTTTATGATTCATCCGGTTTAACCTGATTGCTTAATAAATATATTTAAAATAAATTATACACATACAAATGTATATAAAAAATCACTATAATAGATATTTATTAAAAATAATAAATAACTGAATAAGGAATAAAAATACAATAAAAAATTAATTAAGAAATCAATTGTTAAGAATTGAGCATTATGTTCTTGTTTTTATTAAGTTGAAATTCAAGAATACAAAAATTATGAAAGAGACGTAGGTGATCGTATATTATATGTATATATAATGTTTTGCTTTTCTGTTTTTAGTGACAATTTCTTGTAAATAGCAGGAAGAAGTTCTCATATTTTTTGGATCAAAAGCATAAATGTTAAATTTTTTTTAAAGAGTAATTTTTTAATTTATATCTGTATTTTTTAGAATGGTACGTTAACCATTAAAATCAATTACTTGTGAGTTATTCCTTTTCTATGTTTAATTTCTTATTTTTTACGAAATAGAAGATCAGCCAGTAAAAAATAATGAAATGAAAGTGATAATGAAAATTTTGCAAAAATGAAAAATAGAGTGATGAAGATGTGCAGTCACATCATTACAATCTACTCTTAGCCACACTTAAAACCTATCAATAGCCACATCATTGACCCTACATTTTTTTTTTATACTTTTGTAGTCTTCTGCCTTAGCCAAACGAAATTGAAGCAGCATGACACGAACGCAAAAAGACAAAAGAAGGCATATATAGAAAGAAACGCAGACAAACTAAGTTATTTAACCACTTATTTAATGAATTAATTATCTATTGTGAATTAACTATACTTTATTTCATATTACTTGAAGATATCAAAACCACTTAAAGACTTATTTAACTTAATTAAACCAGTAATTCCCTCCCCAAATCAATTGTGATGGATAACAAGAAAGTAGCAGTTCATTGGGATGTAGATTGAGAGCTTATGATTATGAAGAGAATGTTTTGACTATTGCAACCAGATTTTAATATGGCTTTAGCTCTTTGGTTTCAATATTGCAACTAGTTACAAAGTGGGTCTTTCATGGCTTTAGCTGTTGCCAAAGTAGAGAAGCTGTTTATTAGTTGCTAAGGCCATAAATAACAGATGCAACTTATTTTTACCAAGTAATTAATTGCATATTCTAAATTCTTGGTTTTCACATCGCACCCTGCACCGATCAAATTTAATCAGGGAGATGTTAACAAAGTTTATAGTGTGTTTGGTTTGTTGAAATATTTTTTATTTTTATTTTTTGAAAATAATTTTTATTTTTAGATTTTTAAATTTTGGAAAACATATTTAGTTTACACAATCAAATCTTATTTTTAGAAAATGAAAATAATAAAAAATACGTTTGGTTCACCTACTTTTAATGAATTAAAAATTTTAGAAATAAATGTTGAATAATAAAAATATATTTAATTTTATTTTTATTAATGAAAATTTTATGAATAAACACATGCATATCCACAAAAATAATTAATAATATAAAAAAAGAAAAGCCAGCAAAAAAAAAAAAGCAGAATCGTTAATAAGAGAAAGAAGAAGGAAAAAAAAAGCAAGCAAAACAACAAAAATAAAGAAGAGATGTGGAGAGAAACAGCCACAAGAAAACGTGGCCCAAAATTAGTTTTCATTATATTTACAAGTATGTCATCATGTTTTTAAAGAAAATAGTAAAAACATCTTTTTGTTGTTTTTAGATTTAATCACATTTTAAGAAATGTTTGTTAGAAAACCAAACATATTTTCAAACTCGGTTTATGCTTTTAATGAAAATGAAAACATAAAACAAGCAAACAAATGACAATTTTATTTTTTCTTAGCTTTTGTAGCTTTTTTATTTTCAGAATGAAGTTTGGTGTACAGAGGAAGCCTGACAGCCAGTTGTTTAGTTAACTTATACTGATACAATCTCATGTCCTTTTTAAATTAATGATTTCAGTTTCCACTTCAAACCGAAAAAAGCAGTGGAAATTTTTAAATCATACACAAATATGATAAAACATGAAATTATATCCAAAATATTAATCAAGCAAGGATTAATGCTAGTGCTTTTGAATTTAGCATCCATAGGTTGCACTTACATTACCTGAAATATACTGCATGACACACACACACACAAGAAATATAGGCTAGGGTTTAGGTTTTAATGATGAATCACTTGAATTCTTTGAGGACAACGTTTGTATGACATACTAAAGATGTATGCCACTTTGTGGTAACAAGGTAATTAAATCACTTTCAATCATATAATGCTTAGTGTCATCGTATAGTTTCTCCCACTGACTATGTTTGTTGTATAATGCTCATACCAATAATATTAAGTGTGTATGGTTAGATTAACTTATTTTGTATCAAAATAATTGATAATTAAAGTCTTACTAAGAGAGTTATTGAAAAAAACAATGATTTTTTTAAAAAAATAATCAATTTTTAAACATATACATGGTTACTGTTGGAGCAAATATATATAATCGGATACCATGTTTAGGTTGTTTGGGAGTATTATCTATTATTCTGACTTTTCATTGAAAAATTCAATTATTTTTAATAAATTGATTTTTCTTTGATATGAACAAAATGAGTATTACATTTTACATATATTGAGAAATAGTTTTCAAAAAAAGTCCTTTTTTTTAAATACTTTAATAAAAATTACATGTACCGTATAGGTTCACATACAGGCCCATAATCAAGGCCCAGTACATTACACCATGACCGTTAAGCCAATCTTCCCCCCTCCCCAACAAGAATGTCAACAATCTCTCAGGTAACAATTTAGTCCCTTATGCTTAGCCTTAATCACCTCCCTCAGCAATGGCCACACAAGGGGTCCTAGCCACTATGTCGGCCTAGGCATGAAAGGAATGCATTCCATTTGTACCAAGATATGATTACTCTTCTAAGCCTATAAACTTTATCAGCCGTATGCTCAAAATAACTCAAGTATTGGAGTACCTTATAGTTAACACTCACGTCAGTAAGAAGCTTTCCAATTACCTCAAGCAAAGACCCCATTTCGCAGACATGAACATTGGAGCAATTAGCCAACAAAGAAGTGGTCAACATTAATTTGGGGCCAAAATGATTTAGTATTACACAGACGAAAATGAAGGGTTTCTGTTAGCATATAACTGTAAAATGTAATATACTACGGAACATAAAAGTAAATCAGTTAGTTCATGTAGCGATGAACAAATACATGGCCAAAATTTATATAAAACTTAAATGTCAGGCACTTAATTGCAAAAGTCTATCTGCTAAGAATTGAGTGGAGAAGTAACCTTAAAATGAAGTTTTACTTCGATTCCTTTAAGATAGGTGTAACTGTTGCTTTTGTAAACGTCATGGGAGCTTTTGTCAAGTATGTTGCTTTTCATGAGCATATTAGTTGTTTTTATATTTTTGAAATGAGTAATATTCTTTGCACGTTAAAATTTTAAATTTGACTTTTATAAAGTAAAATGTTTACTTTAGATGGTAAAATAAAAATTTATAACTATTTATAAAAAAAACTAATAATTAATATCATGATAAAATATGCATATATATATATATATAATAAATTATAAGGTTATTAAAATCTATTTCTTTGATTTTTTCATCAATAATTAATATTTGTTACTTTACCTTATAAAGTGAACTTTTTACTTTTAGAAGAGCCAAATCTTAAAATTTTATACTTTTTTTTCACACTTTTAACGTAACAAATTTCTAGATACAAGTTAATTCCTTTTCTCTCTCTCCTTTATGACTAAAAAATTTGCCCCGTGAAAAGTGTGAGAAAAGTGTAAAATTCAGATATGCAAATATCATTTTTGTTTTGAAATAGTTAGCTTTTGACAATGAAACGTAACTTGGGTTTTGGGATGGTTGAAAAAAATTATTCATATACATGAGATGCTCAACTTAGTTCAGCTTTATCCCCAAAGAAGCATTGCAGAAAGCACCCAAGCATACAAGGGGTTTCTGGCTATCAAACACAATAATGCAGTATTGCAGTTGGAAGTTAAAAGTTAATGATGTTATATGCAATAAACAGTTGCATAAAAATAAAGTGGAATCTGTCAATCTATAAAACTTAAAAACTTAATTTTCCATAATGCCAAATATGTTTAATGGCCATTTCTACTATGCACTATAAATTTATAGTGTATAGATTACTATTCAATATTAACCATTGATTTTGAGTAACAGTATGTGGATAGTAAATATTGTTTTAATTGAAAAATTAATATTCTATCCTTTTATTTTAATTTAATTGTATTATTTCCTTACAAAATTATTCCTATTGTTTTTAAAGGCCAAAGGTGAGCGGTTACTAATGAATTTAAACTCTCAGTATTCTTTTCTCTTTCTCCAGTCTCCAAACTAGCATCGAAGGGATATGAACCGGTGACAATAACCCAATTTTCATTAATAGAGTGCAAGTTTTCACCTTGTATTTCCACCAGGACCAGAAGCTCGTCCTTTCATCACCATTTGAGAGTGTGGAAATTTCTTTGGAGCCATTCAATTTCGAGTTCATAATTGTCTCACCCGTGACTGTCTTGTCTGGCAAGTCCCCACAATTTGCTCGTATTGGCTTGGTGAATATGCTAAACACTAGTGGAGCAATTCAGTCCCTAGCTTTTGATGTGGCTCAGAATTCAATTGAAGTTGGAGTAAGAGGCACGAGAGAGATGAGGGTCTTCACCATAGAGAGACCGAGAGCTTGTAGAATTGATGGGAAAGAAGTTGATTTCGAATATCAAGGGTACATGGTCGTAATTCGAATACCCTGGCCTAATTCTTCAAAATTGTTCTTGGTTCAGTGTATATTCTGAGCTTAGGAATGACTACCGTCTTTTCTTTTTAAATTTATTATATATAGAGAATGATTCTAAGGGGCTTTGTATGCTTTTGTGTTTGATAACTTGCTTTCCAGTTTTACCCTCCTAGCAGAGGGAAGTAACTGATTGATCTAAGTATTGTTTGTAATCAGAGCAAATTTCATTCTTGCCGTGGTTCATATCCCTTTAGTGCTAGTTTGGAGACTGGAGAGGAGAAGAGGAATACTGAGAGTTTAAATTTAGTAACCGTTCACTGCGGCCTTCAAAAAGTAGAGGAGTAATTTTGTAGGGAAATAATACAATTAAATCAAAATAAATGGATAAAATATCAACTTATTTAATTGAAACAATCTTTACCGTCCATGTACTTTACTTAAAATCAATGATCAATATTAAATAGTATATCTACACACTATAAATTTATAGTGCATAGTAGAAATGGCCATGTTTAATATATAAGAGAAAAAGCGCACTGTAAATTCATGGGTAGTACTAAATAATTTTACAGTCCAGGAAAAAGAAAAACACATTTCAGGAGGCAATAACTGCTTACAACTGAAACGCAGAAACCCAGAAACCGAAATCACCAGTTCATCTTGCTTGTAAATATGCATGTCATGACACAATCAATTACAGCATAAAATCCTAGCAGAATTTTAACCCCAAAAAAAAAATAGCAGAAAATTGCTGATACTCACTTATTATTCAGTAACTTGGATAAAGAAAGAAAAGAAGGGCAAAAAAAAAAAAGGATAGAAATGTTTCCAAAGAAATAGATGCAAAAAAATTGTAGGGTTTACATTCTCACTCCAAAAAAAATAAAGGAAAGGGAAGGAGAGAGAGGAAGCTCTCATTAACCAAAACATATCTTACAAGCACTTTTCTCTGTATATATACACTGAAAACACCTTTTTCTTTTCTACTTTTTTTCTCTATACTTCTGGCAGAATTTTCGATCATGAACCAAGCAGAAAATTGCAACCTTCAATCAGCTATACCATGATCTCAACCTCAACTTTTACAAGAAAGAATAAACAAATAAAGATATCATTGCTAACAGAAATGAGAAGAAATAATAGGCAGGTAGTTATGGTAACCCTTCAAGCATTTATGCCCACCTCAATCACGATTGCTTCTTTAAAGATGTCGTTAAGTGCAGAAAATATGCCTTGGTTTCAAGAAGAAGCACTAGGCCTTATCTTCCCTGGCTGATAATCCCCTTTGCTTGAAGGGCCATAAACATAGATCGTAACCTTCTAGTTATCTCCGTGAATGATGGTCGGCTTTCAGGATCGGGTGACCAGCACTCTTCCATAAGTTTCCTCCATTCAGTATCACAACGTTCTGGAATAGGTGGCCGAAGAGTGTTCTTAACAATGCCCCCTAAAAGCATGTCATCATCAAAAAGGAAGCAAGTCAGTAATGTACGGTGGAAAGCTATCAGTATTCTTCGAGTGGCCTTAATGGATAGATTAGGAAGATGTATAGAAAGGAAAAAACCTTTGGCAAAGATCAGCTGACATTAGGGATGGTAAATAGGCGGATAGGTAGGTACTTTTCTAACCAGTCATTTTAAAGAGCTTGACTTTAATCAACTGTCTACGTAAATCTTTTTTTATACCATCATCTAATTATATATATTTGTCATGTCATTAAAAGAGTCAAACTATGATAACAACTACTTGATAGGTCAAACTTTTTAATGATATGACAACATATGATTGGATGATGCTGTAAAAAAAATTTTATATTAGTAATAGATCAAAATTAAACTCCATTTAAATGGTAAAAGATTTATCAATAGCACATCAGTTATTTATCAATGTTGGACCCTCCCATCCATTATATCAAGGCGGAACCCTAACAAACAATTTAAGCCCATTTCAGTTGTCAATGATCATTGTCATCTTCAACTGCAACTGCAGTCATTATCCCAACCATCATAAAGTACAGTCTACCCCGCTTCCCTGCCACCATCTAAGTTTAAGAAAGACCAAAAGAACCACAGAAATCATGCTTTTCAATTTTCCAACACATTTAAAGGCCCACAGCCATACAGGATTGCTTTTAGCTCTTAAAGGAAATAAAAAATATACTAATGTCCATGTTTGCCTTCGAATAAGCCTAGGTGGGAATCTAGCACACTTTAACTGAGTATTTAGAATTTTTTAGTAACTTTAAATGGCTGCAAATGTCAAATTCTTTCAGCATTTAAAATTTTAAAAACAAACTAGATTCAGAATGCCATGACACAACCAGTATGTTAACTGAAATGCAAATCCTTCACGAGCTAAACTTCAAAAATTTAAAACAAATGATAATCATTTACCAATTTGCACCAAATATATGAAAGCGTGTTGACTCTCCTAAAAGTCATAGAGGTAACTTAGTATATTTCTTATCCAAAATTATAAAAAAAAATGAAATTATTTTATTGCTTGCATGATTTGTCCCATTCAGCTTTCTTCCTACATTCACCATTATTTAATATAATGGTTTTTGTGCCATAGTGGAAGAAATTTCATATTGCAGTAGCTAGAGTACACCAAGGGGAACTACAATTTAGACCTAAAATACAACCAAACAAACAACAACAACAAGGCTATACACATACTCATGCTCACACAAATCTGACTGCTAAGTAAATGGAGTCCTTGTACCAGATAATTCCAGTCAACTTGGTGATTTGGGTGGCTTTGCATGAAAATAAGTTGGATTCTGCCATAAAGCTACAAGATTGAAGGTAGGTGTTCTCATTGGTGGTAGTGTTCGAGAAGAAGAATTAACATAAATAAAAGAATCCATAGCATCCTTTTTTCTGATTTTAAAAGTGGAAGCTAGCTTTCAGAGAGGTGACTGCAATATAGAAAAATGGGAGTTATGACTGTAAGAACAGAGCAAAAAGTTGCATTGGCTGTTAGCCTTCATCAATAATGATAATGATACAGTTCACAAACAAGGGTAAGAGGTAGGAAAGTTTTTCCACCTTATTTTCAATGTAGCAATCAATTTCAGGGGTCCATATTAACATTATTCTCCCAGGATAGAGAGAGATAACATGAGTAGTGGGCTTGACTTGGTAAGTGAAGTAAAAATTTGTAGGTACCAGGTACCAAATTAATCTTTATAGTCTCCATACACAAGCGATATAATAACCAATCCAATCAACCCATTAGTTAAGAGGCAGTAAAAATATACATACACATCAAAAAGAAAGAAAAGCAAAAGGGTTGAATTAAAGTATATGCATGAAGGCATGCTAATGAGGTTGATAATTCTTAATATTGTTATATTCATTTTCAAGAAAAGGGAATGTCCCAATAGAGTATGAAATATCAAAAGTGAAAAAAGAAAGAATAGAAAAAGAAGATATTAAATAATAATATACTAATGCTAAAACACATGCTATATTATGTGAATTTTCCCCAAAGAAATCATACAAACATTCAATGATGCAAAGCCACACCATGACCTTTAGCCTCCAGCCTAAGATATGAGGAGAAAAGAAAAAAGAAACCTGCATCTGGGTGCCTAAATACCAGGCTTGGTTCTGAAGCAACATGTCACAGATTCGGGACTAAATAAATATATGTAAAGTAAAATTATTCATAGATCAAGTGCAGATTTGAAAGGCATTTGAGAGTTAATTATGTTAATCCAAAGGACTCGAAAATCTAGAGTAGGAAAACTTTTGATATATGGCTTTTATTGGATTATCTGAATGTTGAACTCATGGTAGAGACTATCAAAGACCAACTCTCCTAAAAGCTTAAACTATTAGGTGGAAATGATTTTATATCTCAAACTACAATAAGTGTCTCAAGAATTTCATGTCAGCTAGGTGATTAGAAAAGGTTCAATAGAAAATTACTAAAAAAAAATGTAGGGCAATTTTGAGAAAAATATTCAATAGCAAGGAACAATTATCGTTGTAATAGGAAGTTTGATACATAGAATTAAATTTTCCAGAGTCTTAATGGTAATGGAATAGGTTGGGATGGAATTACAATTCCTACTTCAGTGTTTGATTTTGTCTAGAATCAAATAGAATACATTCCATTTTGCTGTTATGGTAGGTACATGGAATGGAAACATAATTATAACTCCAAAGATAAATAAGGAAACAAATAAAATAAATTCATGTTGGCCGCTTGGAATCACCAGTCTCATCTCCTCAAGAGGGAATAGTAATTCAAGTCTTCGCAGAATCAAGACCCAGAACGGAATCGTCATTCCATTCTTTTTCTTACCAAACTAAGGGATTCTCATTCGTGAAGAATAAAGGCAAGAATCACATCACTATTTTTTGTTAACCAAAAATATAACAAAAGGATATTTTTGTCTTTATCAAGTATTTCTAGTCTTAATATAAAAAACAGAGAACCATCAGTGTTTAACATGCCTTCTCACTCAGAAAATCTATCCCCTGTTTCTCTCTCTCTCATATCTCGTTTAGATTCAAACCCCTAGCCTTAGACCATCTTCTCAACCTTGGAGAATGACTCAACCAGGCAATCATATCTTTTATAGTACAAAATCTCAATTTCTCATATATCTTTTAATCTTTGCATAGATATGGGTCTTGATGGATACTGGCAGCACTTTATATATTGTGGATCTAGAAAAGTATGCAAATTATATACCGAACTAAATGCTGCTGAATACAAAGCTTACACATAAAATGATGGATAGAATATAATACTTAACAAATGGCCAGGACATAATATTGACTCATTTCCATGATTTTACAAAAAATTACCAGAACAGCCCCAATGATATATTGTATATTTTATATGTCCAAAACTGAAACTCTTCAAATATATATATCAGCCAATAATTGTGAAGCACATGCAACAACATTGATGGACCAAAAAGGACACCATGCAATAGAATAACCACAATTTTCTTACGAAGGGACCGATTTCTATAATAGGTTACCCATTTGTCCTCTCAAAATTTATGTGTTAGACCACCTATCCACAAGGTGTACTGCAGAATTTTGGAAATAGAGAATGGTATCTGTTCACATTCATATTTCTGGATATACAAGGCTGTATTTATAGGGAAACTCTAGGAAGAAACCTAAGAGAAAAAATAGGAAAAAAATTAGGAAAGAATTAACTTTAATCTCTCAATTCAAAGGATTGATTTTCAGCCTAAAATCTAGCCTAGAATCTCTCTAACAATATTCACATTACAACAGTAAATCATGTCCATATATTCCAGCAATCATATCTGCATATTCCATATCCAAATCATATCGATATATTCCAGCAATTATATCTACATATTCCAACACTCCCCCTCAAGCTGGTGAATATATATCTTCCATTCCCAGCTTGGAAAAACCATCTCATGAAAATCCCCACCGTTGAGTCCTTTAGTTAAGACATCAGGCAAGTTGATCTCCTGAAGGAACATAGGACATGCAGATTAATCCTTCCTCAAATGTTTCTTTAATAAAATGTCTGTCAATTTCAATATGCTTTGTCCTGTCATGTTGTACAGGATTATGAGCAATATTAATTGCAGACTTGTTTGTCACAATATATGTCTAATGGGACCCTGCCATTTGATCTTCAAGTCTTCTAGTATAATCTTCCGCCACAATAACTCACAAATTCCTTGTGCTGCTGCTCTGAATTTCGGATTCTGCACTTGATCTTGCCACACAACATTCTGCTTCTTACTCCTCCATGTTATTAGATTACTGCCAAGAAAGGTACAATAACCTGTTGTTTAATCTTCTGTCAACCACGGAGCCAGCAAAATCCGCATCTGTATAGACTTCTAACTGGAGGTTTTGACTCTTTTTTAAATAGCACTCCTTTCCCTAGACTTCCTTTCAAATAGAATAGTATTTGAAAAGCAGCTTGCATGTGTGATTCCTTTGGATCATGCATAAACTGGCTAATCAAACTTACTGCATAGGCAACATCTGGTCGGGTATGAGCAAGATAGATAAGCCTTCCTACTAGTCTCTGGTATATTTCTCGATCAACAACTGGTTCTTCACTTGCTGTTGTTAGTTTCTGATTTACTTCAATTGGAGTAGCCACTGGTTTGCAGCCAAGCTTTCCGGTTTCCTTCAAAAGATCCAAGACATATTTTCTCTGTGAGATAAAGATCCCTTGCTTGGAGTATGAGACTTCAATTCCGAGAAAGTACTTCAGTTTTCCCAGCTCTTTTATCTCAAACTCTTTTCGCCAAACACTGTTTTAGTTTGAGTTTCTCCTCTTCATCATTACCAGTGGCTATTATGTCATCAACATATACCAGAAGTGTTGTAACTCCCCCTGAATCCGTGTGCTTGATAAAACAGTGTGTGATCTCCTTGACTTTGCTTATACCCTAACGTTTTCATGACTTTAGTAAATCTTCCCGAACCAAAACTCTTGGTGACTGTTTTAGCCCATACAGTGCTTTCTTCAGCTTACATACTTTGTTTGCTGTTTCTTTCCTTTCAAAACTCTAAGTGGAACACTCATGTAGATTTCTTCTTCTAGGTCCCCATGTAAGAAGGCATTCTTTATATCATATTGTTGAAGTTGCCAATCAAAGTGAGCAGCTAGAGATAGTAGGATTCTCACCGTTGTTCATCTTAGCTACTGGTGCAAATGTCTCCTGGTAGTCTACCCCATAAGTTTGAGTGTACGCTTTAGCCACCAACCTAGCCTTGTACCTCTCAAGTGAGCCATCAGCATTGTATTTCAAAGTAAAGACCCATTTGTAGCCGACTAAATTCTTTCCATTAGGTCAATCAACTATCTCCCATGTCTTGTTTTCTCTAGTGCCCTCATTTCTTCCTTCATTGCATTTCTCCACTTCTTTTTGACAATGCCTCAAATAGAGATTTAGGAACAGCAATAGTATCTAGGTTCACAATAAATTTTTTGTGGAGTGGTGACAAACGTTGTAGTGACACATAGTGAGACAATGGATAAATAGGTTGCTTTGTGCACTTTCTGGAACCTTTTCTACGGGCAATGGGAAGATCTAAATCATTCTCATGATTATCAACGGGCGGTTCAGTCAAAGGAGGAATAAAACTAACGGTGCTTTCATTGATAATGAGGAGATTTAAATCATTCTTAGAATCATCAACAGACTATTCAGCCAAAGGAGGAATAGAACTTACTGTGCTCTCATTGATAAGGCCCAGATTGGTAGTCTAGCTTTGTTTCGGATTAGGAATAGTAGCTGATCTCCTTGAATATATCTGAGGAAAACCTTTTAGGATTATGAATAGAATTGGTTTGAGAAAGAGTTATAGGTTCCTGAGAAATGGGATTTGGAATAGACTCGAGTTATGAATTTTCAAGAGTGGCAGATTGGGAAACAAAATCAGTTGGAGCAAATGGAGTTTGAGAGACAGGTAACTCAAGATTACTACGACTCAAACCATCTATTTCAAGAGCATTTTTATCTTCCAATGAATTCTCCCCCTGAAGATAATAATGGTCATATAGTATTTCCTAGAAGGAGGATGGTAGCATTTATAACCTTTTTGTGTGCTAGAATAGCCAAGGAACATACATTTGATGGCTTGTGGATCTAATTTTCCCCTCTGGTGGTTATGTATATGGACAAAAGAAGTGCAGCCGAAGACTCTTGGTGTAAGACCATTGGATACTCTGAAGTGAGGATAGAAAGTGGACAGAATTGCCATGAGTGTTTTGTGGTCCAATATACGTGAGGGTAACCGATTTATCATATAAGTGGCTATAAGAATAGCTTCTCCCTAATAAGACTTAGGAACTTTCCCATGAAATAACAAGGCTCAGGTAGTGTTAAGAAGGTGACCATTTTTTCTTTCAGCAATTCCGTTTTGTTGGGGTGTAATGACACAGAATGACTCGTGTATGATTCCTTCCTTTTAAAAAATGGTGACAGTACTTGATTAAAATAATCTTTGGCATTATCAGACCTGAACACTTTAATTTTAACCCCAAACTGATTCTGAATCATGGAATGAAAAGAAGGAATAACAGTACTCACATCAGATTTTTGTTTGAGCAAGAAAGTCCATGTGACTCTAGTACAATCATCAATTAAAGTAACAAACCAACGAGCTCCTGAGACATTTGGAATTGTAGAAGGTCCCCAAATGTCACTATGGACTAAATTCAAAAAGTTTAGAACACCGTTTATTGCTAATAGGAAATGAAAACCCAAGTGTGTTTGGCAAACTCACAAATATCACAATGAAATTCTTTAATATCTAAATTCTTAAACAAAGAAGGGTACATAACTTTCAAAGTTTGAAAGGATGTATGGCAAAAACAAATATGATGAAGCCAAATGGCTTCTTTATTAGAAGTTGTAAGGAAAGAAAGAGATAGACTTGGTGAAACTCCTTTAGAGGCATCAGGTACCTCAAGAAAATACAGCTGGCTAATTGAGTAAATTGTGAATGAGCCAATCTTTGCATTCTGCAACTAATTTACTAATTTAATAGAAGAGTAAAATCTTAAACAAATGCAAGTTATCCAAGGGAAAAAGACCACCCAAAGTGAGGCGCTTCATCATAACTTGAATAACACCTGGTAAGGCATTAATCATATAATGAGGTCATAAATATAGGATCAACATAACAAGATAGAAGATTATCTTATACTACTTCAGTTCTGATCCTACAAAATACTTAACCATATTTATTTCATTGTTACTTATGTACATGTAAGATCCTTATGCTTTGTACAAAGATTTATTAAGATCCTTATGCTTTGGACAAAGATTTATTCTTCATCTTTTTCACACCCAATACAAAATTCAGGTCAAAATCAAGCCTGAATTTATAACCGACAAAACCTTGAACAATACACCCTTGATTATTAATTCAGCATCTATACTCCAGAATAAGACTCAAAAACATTACCCTCGGGGTATTATTTGCATTTTGGATTAAACTGTAGTGGCATGAGAATGATATTGTTGACATAATCTTACCAATAATGGCGCCACAATGCATATCGGCATAAGGTTCCTCCCCAGTCAAGATCTCCCACATTGAGATGCCAAATGAGAAAACATCAACCTGAAAAATTCATTCCACAAGCTAAATGCCTACAAAAGATTCATAATTCCTCTATATTAATCATATTCATACGAATGGTTCCACTGACCTTTTCAGAAACCCGGTTGCTGCTACCATTCAACAGCTCCGGTGCCATCCATGGAAGGGTTCCTCGGACACCACCAGATACAAGGGTATTGCGTTTAATTCTTGATAATCCAAAATCCCCAACCTGGAAAAAGAATAATCAACAAAAGTTGTAGGAGACAAAACATAGTCAAATTAGGTAAGACAATTCATAAAACCCAAAAATATAAAAGTCATAAGTATATTAGTATAATCAAATAAAGAACTATAAACATATAGAAGTTCCCTCAAAAATCATGAAGCAGAGAAGAAAGGCAGGGATATTACAGCTTGAGACAGAGTTAGAGTTGAGAGACAGGGGAAACAACAGAGAAAGGGTTCTACGGTTATTAACTTATGACCAAATCTGTAATATCCTGAGATTTTGGGTCTCAAAGATTGTTTTGTTCTTGGAATTTGCTTCTTGGGCTCCTTAAGAAATAAAGCTGATTCCTCTTGAAATACTACAATTTCTCTGTCACCCATGACTATGGCTTGACTATCTTCTTGAATATCATCAAGATATATTGGAGGCAAAATTCCAATTTGCAGCAGTATCCTAATATCTGTCAAGTTAGATGTAGGTCCAAGAATGGTTTATATCTAAATACAACCCTCAAGTGAAAGCTCTCTAGGCTTTAAGTGTGGACAAAGCAGAGGCCCAAAATACCTTGTGCTGGAATTTAATTTAGATATGAATAATGGAGGTTAGCAAGAATCAAACTCCTAAACAGTTGAGCATAAAGCCTTTGATTCCATGTCAAGAACCAACTCTCCCAAAAACTTAAGTTGTTTAGATATAGGTCCAAGAATGGTTTATGTTAGAATATTAGGGTTGTTAGGTCATTACTCTCATTGTATTAGTTGGCTTGGGCTTGTACTAGTAATACTAGTACTTGACCTATTTAATTAGTATAAATAGGACTATAAGCTTAGTGTTTACAATAACATCAATCATATAATTTGTGTATTATTATTAGCCTCCTTTCTCTCTTTTCTTCCCTACCTTAAACCCTATAATTTCAACAGTTTATTTCTCGAACAATCTTGAAGGAGAATATCATCCATTAATTTTAGAGAAAACAACCAATAGTTTCCTCCAATCCACCTCATACCACTTAATTTGTGGGTCCAGTGCCATGAAAGGAGTTTTTATCACCTCCATCTTCAAATTCATCCTCTGGACAACCTTTTGTAATGTCCAATACAGGCTCCCACAAGTTTATGTCACTTTAAAGCTTGTATAGTATGACATATATCTACAATCATATGCCACAGCTCATCCAATTCTTCTCTACCTCTTGCCATGGGTCTAATACCAATCAGTGAGAGGGAAAAGGTAGGCACAACATAGAATAAGACAGAGCTAGGGTTGAGGGATAGGGAAAACAACAGAGAAAGGGTTCTAGGGTTCATAGAAACCTCATGGATCTGGAATTAACCAGATTAATAGGAAAATCCATGGAAAACTGAACATATAAGCTCTATCCTGTTTTACTCATAGCAGGCCCTTTTATAGCCAAAATAAAACTTGACTGGCAAGTAAGCAATCTTCTAGGGTTTTCATAATTCATGTCTTATCCCGATAGGACTAGGAGTCTAACTCTATCGTAATTACCTTAAAACTACCTAAACTAACTAAATAATACCCATAAAAATAATTTTTAAGGAAATTACAATAAAATCATCAATAATCAAAACATCATTATAATTGACCTCCTTTGTCCTGCATTAAATCATTTCCAACCAACCAGATCACTATGCTTGGTTTGGGTTCTAATTTTCGGTTCCCAAATCTGCTTTTTCACTTTTTTATTAAAGCCTTTTAATCATAGCTCATTTTAATCAGAAAAAGAAAGCATAGAATTTAACATGAACATGACAAACTTTTATTATCTCATCTCTATTCTTATGTGAAACAAGATAAAATTTGACTTCTACAGTTCTTACCTTGCATATGGGTCGTTGTGGATCCCTTAGATTGATTAGCAAATTGTCACATTTCAAATCAAAATGGACAATATTTTTTGAGTGCAAATATTCCATACCAAAAGCTGCATCCATGGCAATTATTAGCTTTTTACAACGATCTAGTAGTCTGCACAAAGAGTTGGAGATTCAATACATGCATAAAACTATTCAAAATGATATAGAGAAAAAGAACAAAGGCTACCTATCTTTCTTGATGAGGACATTCCTAAGGGAACCATTTACCATATACTCGGTTACAGTTGCCAAGGTTCCCCCAGCCCCATCTGGTACTATCCCATAAAATGCAACCACATTAGGATGGTGAAGATTTGAGAGGATTTGTGCCTCTCTCCAGAAGTCTTTTGTCTAACCAAGTCAAGAAACATTATTAGAGTTGTGTACAGAGTGCTTTTCTATTTTCTTGTTTCTTGATAAAAATGTGCAGAGCTATGTTTGGGACTTAAATAAAAATTTTAAATGAATATTTACTTAAAATTATCAGAAAAAATGCAGTATGCAATACACTCTTGATATAGTCTATATAGATAGATTGATTAGATAGATGAAGGGGGTTGCGGGATAGAGCGAGTTTGGATTTAACCCTTGTCTCATCCCTCCACCTTATTTATATCAGGTGCTTCTAGAACTATGAGAAGATATAGATACAAAATATG
The DNA here is from genome assembly GCA_019955255.1 of Castanospermum australe. Lineage (NCBI taxonomy): Eukaryota > Viridiplantae > Streptophyta > Magnoliopsida > Fabales > Fabaceae > Castanospermum > Castanospermum australe. The sequence continues at coordinate 819,026 of NSJW01000381.1, read as the reverse complement.
TTGTAAATACATAGACTCACCAATCGTTCTTGCTCAGAAGATCTCCCTGCAAAGCAACTCTTTTTAATTCTCTTAATAGCAACATCTGTTCCCCGCCATTTTCCATGATAAACAGTTCCATAAGTACCAGATCCCAACTCCTGAAGTTCTTCAAGATCAACATTCCTTATTATCTGAATAATATTATCTTAAAAGGTCAGTTCTAGGAAAACTATTTATATGATGTAAAGCAGAAAAGAACCAGAAATCTTAGCAACTGTCATAAACACACCAATAATGCTCTAACGTAAGAAGAAGATATGCAATGTGATCAAAGAGTCTATCAGAAGCAAACACAAAAACCTTGTCCTTCATCCTTCAGGGCTATTTAGCAGTAGAGCTCAGTTCTGTCAAATTGGTAGGAAGGTAGCTTGCATTTATGGTTCATCCCAAAAAATAGAAACAACCGTATTCACTGTGAATTCAATTCTCTTCTGATCATTATGGCAGCAGAGCAATGATTTTAACAGGGTTAGCATCACAAAACTGTTCAAATAAGGAGAATTTCTCACCTAACTTGCAAAGTTTAGAAACAGTGCATGTGCAGAAATTTATTAAGTAAAAAATGGTGTACATTACTCCAAAAAGGGTAAAAAGTTGAGAGGTTGATGATTTTTATTATTCATCAGATGACTATGCAGCTCTCTGTAGCATCATCCTACCTACCCAAAACACGGACACTCGTCAAAAAGATTTGATAGTGAGAAACAAAAATTTCCATTTTCCAAAGACAAATTGTAAAGAAACTTTCATTATTTTTTTTTTTAATTTGAAATCAAATTTTAATCTTGTGATGTTGCCATCATAAATGTTAAATATAAAACCATTCCTGGGCTACCATCTAATAGCCTAAGCTTTTAAGAGAGTTGGTCCTTGACAATAAGCATCAGCACAAAATTATTTTACTAGGCCCACCAGGATAAATCTTCACCATTTATTACATGGTGGAACAGTTGTAGAAGATTTACATATATATTGGAGATTAATGAAAAGAACCGGAAAAAAGGTGTTAATTACATCCTATCAAAAGCTATAACAACCAATCTGGATGGTCATTTTTCTAAAGGCCGTGCATTTTACCGCATCTGCAAGAAGAAAACAAATGTCAACCAGACAAGGATCTACTATTGATACCAGTTTACAAAACCCAATGTCCATGCCACCACCTTTTGATGCTAAAAGTGGCAGAGATGCCATCAGACCAAAATATTATTGACATTATTGGAGATCAGAAAGGCCACATGATTATCTTTCTACCACATCGTTCAAGTACAAATTGAACCTTTTACTTTGCTGCGTAACCTAGCATAAACACCTTACCCCACCCTTGCAGCCAGAAAAACCAATAAACTCTCTTTATTTGACTTTGTGAATCAAGTCTTCTAATGTAACCAATCAAAAGCAACATGAGAATATAAAAGTTATGTCATTTTTGGTGATAATTTGATCAAATAGTATAGAACATTATAGATTGCCAGTTTGCCACATTTATTACATAGTATTTTACCGTGAAAGTGTTACTAAATCTCTCATCATGAAAGACAAGAGTTATTGACTTAAGCAGAAACAAAAACATCTATTATTTTTCAAGTTGCTCACAAGAAATGAATCTTCTACAAAATAAATAGAATTCAACATTCTATCTGGATATCTGGATGTGAAAGTGCAGTTGAAGCTAAATAATAAGCAGCGTAATAATATAATAAAATTCTGATCTTGAAACATGTAAAACCCAGAAATGGAATATTTCAGTGATGGACAACCTGCAAACCGTAGATGCTGGCTTCCATTTCTGCTATCATTGCATCAGTAAGGGATTTGTTCTTGTCTGCTTCATCATCTCTAAAATCCTATAAATAAAAATAAAAAAATTCAAAACCATAAATAAATTAGCCAAGACACCAATTTTATTTAAGTTTTTCCTACCTCAGGTTCAGACTCTGGGACGATGCTCTCTAACTCTGTAGGAGACGGAGATACAACATCACTTCCATTTTCATCCAGAATATGCGGAGAGGATACCAATGAAGACTCAATGTTTGGAAGAACAACACCAGTTGCATCTTCTACTAGGACAAATTGCTCCGCTTGATTTACATCATTACATTTTTCTAAATTTTTTGATTGTCCTGACATGACATCTGCAACTTTTGATTTTACAGCAGAGTGTCCATTGATAACCACATCAGTATTGGTTATCAAGTCAGCATCAAGAAAAGAAGGTACTTTCTTAAAAGAAATATTCTTGTTTGGATTCTGCAGGTCATTCTTAGGAAAGCTTGAACTTGGATTGGAATCATCATGAAGTACAGCATGATACAAACATGCAGAGCTTAAAGTTGAATTTTCTTGAAAATTTGTATCCTTCTGATTCATGGAAGCTTGAACCTGTGCAGCTTTATGAGAATCTGGGTCAACAGACAGCTCGAACATAAGATCACTCAGAGAATATTTGTCACAAGAGGTTTTACCACGTTTCAAAATTGAATCATTTAAGTCAAGATTTCTGGTCAATGAAAAATCAATACCTTGTTCACCATTCAGACCTTCAGCCAAAGCACATTTCTTGCCATCACTCGTTCTTTGGCACATGTCAAGAAAATCAGATGGGGTCTTGTCCACAAGATTATTTATGGAGATTCCCATTATACCTGATGATGCAGGAATTATACCCTCAGAAGGTAGTAGCTCCCTATCCTTTTGGATATTAATCTTTGCATTTAAATTATTAGCAGGGAAGGAGTCCAAAAGGCGCAATTCAGTTATATGTCCCACATGAACAGCAGGTGATTTCCCCTCATAAAGCTTGCTATCCTTCATGTGAATTGGATTCTTTTCTTCAATTCTCTTAATCTTTTCTGAAGTCACAGAATTTTCCTCAACATGCCTCACTGCAAAGCTAGATCCACTTACATTAGTTTGAGCAATAGAGTGCTTTTCTTCAATTAAAATGTTATTCTTATGAAGAGGATCATTCATTCCTAATGATTCTGAATATGGAGAAAAGGATGCCAAATCCTGCCTTTTGCGCAACCCATCTGACTCAATATTTGGTATCTTACTTTGTATTTGAGGATACAGAAGACTGGAATCATGCTGGAGCTCCATAAGGTTCCCTTGTGAGACACTAGAGAGTAAAATTGAAGATGGCTGAGCCTTTTCAAGCTTCAAGGAAAAAGAATGGCCAATTCCTTCTTGTGAGCAGTAACCAGACCTTGCTCCACTCTCATGCAACTGAGAATCAGAAAACGCATGAGGCATCCCATAAGGGGAGTCAGTAGTACCATTAAATTCATCTTTTTGATGGTTTGGATCATCCAAACATGAAAATGGATTTCCAGAGTGGAATCTTCTTTCCTTATGCAAGGGCCTTTCACCAAAAAGTTCATCGTTGTAATCATCACTTGGGTTAACATACAAAGGAACAAATTCCTTGCCAGGATTGTAGTTACCATAATTCCCTCCATAGTGCTCCTTTGGCTGACCAACATCACCATGTTGACGAGGGTAACAGTCACTTAACAAAGTCACAGCTACTTGTTGAGGGTATCTGCTATCAGCAGTGCTTATGCTGGAGTTCTCAGGTTGTAGCTGAGCTGTAATAAAGGATGCACTGCTCTCAATACTCCCTTGGCATGAATTATTACCAAGCAACTGTGTATAACCTATGCTTGAACCTCTTCCCTGAATTTGAATAGGAGAAATTGGAGGAGATTGATTGGAGGATCTGTGCAGATTCAGGGAATCATTAAAAACTCCATCTGAATTTAAAGCATTACAACCACCACTGGCCTCCAAAGGATAAAGGGAATTTGAAGAATTATTCTGCAAAATGGGTGAAAAATTCAAACTCGTCCCCAACTGACTAGCCTCACTTGTCAAACACTGCCCTCCAACGTATTTTCTAGGACTAGGATCTACTATGCCATTCACAGCAACAACATATTGGTAATCAGGATCACTCTGTTGAACGGTTCTTGCCTCATATGAAGACGTCTCTTCAGATTCACCCAATGGAACTAAAAAGATTCGAAGTCTCTGAGAACCTTCTTGGCTTTCAAGTCCATGGTATTCCTCTATCATATTTTGAAGATCCTCATCAGAGGATACAGATATTAAAGCGTCGAGATCCTCCCCTGGAAGTTGGTATTTTATTGTGTGAGGCTGGTTGCAAATACCTAAGGTCTTCTTCACAAGCGCTTCCCATGAAATATCCTTTCGGATAGATATAATGCGGGTCTCTCCCCCTACATATCTGAGTTTTCCATCGCTGGGCCTTGGTAATATTTTTCCACCAAAGCTGCATAGAAGCTTCATTTTCTTAGATAGAGCATCATCTAAAACTCCTGAACCAGAAAATCCATTGGAATGAGAAGATTCATGCCTAAGAATGGGTGAACCAGTTGGCCCAACACCAGCACCAACAGCCTTCCTCAATGTATGGGCACTATCACCCTCTTCCTTTCGGCTTTTGCTTAAAATATGTACAGAAGCCCCATTCTCCATCTCCTGTGCTGGCTCTTTTATAGAGATAAGGTCACCTATGTCAGAAGCACTCTCAGAGTCCATTCTCCTCAACCCCAAAATATTAGCAAGACCTTCATATCTCACGTGGCCATTCTCCCTATTCAACCCAATCCTATTTTCACGCTTTTGAGATGTATCAGGTGAAGCAGGAACTCTTTTTGAAGCAACTCCATCATTACTAAACTCTACAGAAAATTTTTCCCGTGCCTGAATAGAGATATTATTACGTACATCCTGTACTGTATTTGAAACACCACTGGGTGATTCTGGCTGGATGTGTCGAGACAAAAAGCCAGGGTCCTTCCCAGTATTGGTACCTGACAGTTTTCCTGTCTTATTCAGTGCCATAATAACAGTTTCTCAGCTGCTCAAGCTTCTAATTCTTTACACAAAATGCTGATCTAGTAATAGGCCCAGAAGTATTAATAGCTTAATAACCCACAAATGCATGTCCAATATTTCTACACTGCTGTGTTGACATCTAAGTTCTCAATTCAACATGTTCAACATATCATTACCAGCTCAAAAAAAATGTAAATATATTTGGGGATACTGAACTCCAGCAAGAAATCGTGTACACAGTTTCACAACCAAAGAGAGGTGAGACACGTTCCAACAATAGAACAGAGTCAATCTAGACTCCAGAAGAAAAAGGAAAATTTCCGCTTACTCCAATTTTATCTTGCAGAATATATGCACACACGAACTAATCTCGATTTATTTACAAGGAGCAAGACTAACTATGACAAAATGATGGATAATTCCAACAAAGTTGAGAGCCACACCCACAAAACCATCAAGAGGACAAGAGAACTCTTGATGACCAATAATCCGAATCAACAGAATTCTACCCCCACCTGCATCAAAATTACAAAACTGATGTGAGCAAATCACAAGCAAAAAACAGTAAACATTCTAGCTGTGCATGCAAGAATATAGATGGGCATCAATAAAAATTCAAAATTGTTCTGATTTCGAAAAAAGTGGGAAACCCAATTGGAAATACCCGATGATCAGAAGGCTCTGTTTTTCTCTGTTCCACCTCTGTTTTCCATCCCAAAAGCTCAAATTGCTCGAAGAAGTGGTGCAATTGGTGCAATTGGAGCAAACGTGACCGAATCGGAGTGGAATTGAGGTTGCGGAGACAGAAACTGTGGATCGAGGAATTGAATTCAGATAAGATTGAGGCGATGACGGGGAAAAGGGCAACGGAGATGACGCATGCAAGATTCAATCTGTGCCGTCGGAGAGCAACATTGTCGAGAATCGAGCGGCAACAACACAGGCGAAGGCCTCAACCGTGACAAGGAATGGAAAATAAAGTTGGATCTCACACAGACACTCTCTCTCCTATTCCTATTTCTACGTGGTGGACTCTCATTCTTTCAAAGTTTGAAATTTTCTGGGAAAACAAACAATGATCGGAAAATTAGAAAATATATACCTCAAAAGGAATGATTTGGAAAAGAGAAAAACAAACAAAAAGACACTCTCATGTCACCCCCTCCACATTTTCTTCCAAATTTGTCTTGATTTTCTTTTTTTCAGATTTTTATGGATTATGCTTATTTCATTTTTTTTTTAAAACTTTAAATAATCCGTCCAAATTTTATTGAATTTTATGACTTCAATTAATTATATAATTGTACTAATTTAGTTGAGTTTAATAGTGCAATTCATCCATGACCATGTATAAAAAATAAAGTTTAAGATAAAATTATTTATATCATCTTCAAATTATTTATTATTACAAATAATATTGAATCATGTGATTTTTTTCTTTGGTATTTTGAATCATGTGATATTTACCTTTAAGTAATTGTTATAGTAATTAAATTTTTTTATTAAAGCAAAAATTTTAAGACATGACATATCACAAAATAAAAACATATCACAAGTGGAAAATATAGTAATATTTATAAATCAATTATTAATAAAAGATTTGAAATCAAACTTAAAACTTTTAAAAACATATAGTTTAATCAACTCTCATTAACATAGTTAATCTCTTTTAATGAAGAGATATTATATAAATAAATAATAATGTAAAAAAATTTATTTTAATAGTAAATTAAAATTAAATTTTAAAAAATAAAAATTAATTAGACCATTAAAAATAAAGTAGAGACGAGAGATTTAGATAAAAAGTTTTAGATTCAAATTTTCACCTTATCATTGTAAAAAAGAACAAAGTAGAGGGATAATTGTCATATAAATTTTTATTATTCTTTTAGCTGATTTATTATTAAAGCTATCTTATATTTCAATTATAAAAACAGAATACAATGCTTTTTATTTGGCCCCATCGTAAACTTCCAAAAGTGAAGTGCTCATCGAAGACTTCCTCTCATGCAGTCATGTGTCCTCTTTCGCATTCAACGAAACAGCTGCGTGCTCCCGTCAAATTAATCTATTCTAACATCGTGACAGTTGCGTTGCTAGTAACTACTAATACACGGTGTTGGGTCATGGGCATTTTTTTTTCTTTTTATTTGCTTTAGGATGAATTTAGTATGGAAGTAAAAAATTTATACATAAAACTTTTTATATAATTTTTTATATAAAATTTATTTATAAATTTTATATTTCATTTTTATCTTCATATCATACCACACAGACACTTCCAGTTTACCTCATGAAGGATCCATTGTGAAAAGAGAAATATAGGAGAATAGATAGAAAGCCTCTTAGTTGGATGTAAATAAAAATTATAAAAAAAAAAAAGACAGAGAAAGCCTCTTTAGGGGTTTGCTATGGTTCTTAAAAAAATAGTATGACTTTTTATTTTGGTCTTTGAAAAATAGTCTTTACTTTGCTCAATATCCTGATATATGGAACCATTAGAAGCTTAATGAAATTTGTAGAAATCTTAAATCCACAATTTTAGTGTTTGGAACTTTGGAACAATATAATACTAATAAAATTTTCATTTAAAATAAAATAATTTACAAAACTTATTTAAGGGGTAGATGACAGGAATTTTATTTGTAGTATACTTTGCATTAGTTAGTACTTAATAATTAATCAAATGTATAAATAGATCCAAAAGGATCCAAATAAGATATTAAAGAAATTAGAAAATTATTTGAAGTATAAGATCAAAGATCCCGTAAGAATTTAAAAAATAAGATTTTCTAAATTAACCATTGTATCTTTTTGTGTTATTATAAGTAGAATTTACAAATCATAATATGTTACATTTAAAGTGATTTATAAATAAATTAAATTCTCAAATGAATATCATTTTAAATAAATTTATTTTTTCTATTTCATCATTTCAAATAGATTTCATACAATAATTAACTCCTTTAAAAATAAAATGAACTCTTTCATTTTAAATATTCTAAACACTGGGTAAGGTTATTCGACGTTTTTTATATCAAGTTTTCAATAATATTTTTATGAATTTGAATATTATAGAATTCATATATTGTTTTCATTAAGTATTCTGCAAGGTAATTTTGAAAGTTAAAAAAAAAACGAAAAAACAAAGAGTTAAATGAAAATTGTTTCTTTTCCTTGTATATAAGAATTATTTTTTATACAATATAATATTGGTATGGAATTTAAATCGATAACTTCCTATCAATTACTTAAATTTCTTACCATTAGTTCACTTCTAATAACTAATCTTATATGAATATTAAAAATAAATAATAAGAAGGAAATGAAAATTGAATAAAAGTATAGGTTATTATAAAAAAAAACTATCAATTTATTATTTATTAAAAAAGAAAATTTTGAAGGATTTTTGTGGGTTAAGAGAAGAAATCTCATTTTGGTCACCATCTTAAAATACATCCCAAACAAAATTAAGAATTTAGTTAAACAATTGAATTTTAAACAAGCAAGAAACGAATACCAACATCAAATTCTGGAATCTAATATTATGCCTATCAGATTTAACATTTTCACAGAGATACAATCATACACTAATATGAAAAACTCAAGACTCACTTCTCTCTTCTAAAATAATGATTTGCTCTCTATATTATATGATATTATTTCTCTCAATTACCTTTTAAAAATAATGAATAGTTTCTTTTTTTAAATGACTTATTCTCATCAAGATAAGAGTCTTATTCCATTACCAATATATCTTTAATTAATTCAATTAGATCGTATTAATTATTTATTAAATTAAATATAATCTTATAAGTATATGTCAGTCCATCATTAATTAACGTCTCATCTAATATGAGTATCTGACTCGTTTAGACTAACACAATTTAATGCGAGATTAATATTAGTATATTGATATGAAGTATATTTATAATAATGTTCAAACAGATTAATGAACGCTTATTATTAAGTAGCTACTTTTGATCAAGGATAAAAATTGCTTCTTCTAGTCCTAACATATACTCGTACTACAATTAACCACTAGTCTAACGACAACTAGCTTTGTCAAATCTAGACTTCTAGTGTTTTTCTCGTCCTCTTGATTCAATGAAAGTGCTTTCATGGAATGAGGCAGTGGGAAAATTATCATCATCTGCATTGAATTCAATTGAATAATGCTCATATTCTAATCACTAATTTTGAGAGTTAATTTAATGTATAAATAAATTTTTTATTTAAAAAATTATAAAATAAAAACTAATTTAATTTTATAATAAATTCTAAACATGATAATTGATTTTTAAATTAAATTAAATTAAACTAAACTAATTTAATTAAATCAAGTTAATTTCATTTTTTTAATAATCTCAAACACAAAGTGATCTTCTTCATGGGGGATAAAGAACCCATGTATACTGTGTTTATTTTTACTTTAAAATTTGCAGATAAAAGATTCAACTAAATTATTAAATTGTTCCTTGAAAAATTTGTGGGACTTTACATTAATACCTGATATATTTTAATTTCTTAACAGATTATTTCATCATTCAAGTTAATTCTTAAAAACAAAATGATACATGAAATATTATAATGAAATTAAAATCTCTCAACTAATGTAAAGTTGATAAAAAAATTTAGGAACCAATTTAGTAATTTAGTGTAAAACATTTTAATTAAAGTTCTGTGCAAAAAGAATCTTGCTAGCAATACGCTTACAAGTAAGGACATAGAATGAATAGAACTTCGGCACTCAATGGAACTCATTACCCCTATTGAAAAAACAAAATGAAGTTGTTCATTGAAGCCGGCCTATTTGTTTCACATTCCTAACAAAAGCCCAGGGGAGTTTGCGGAAAGCTTATCTCTCACATAAATTTTCACGAACACTTATTGGTGTTAGCCAAAAATACCTAAAAATTACCAAAAAATCTAATACAAATAAGCTCTTAGACACGTGAAATAACATCGAGAATGGTTCATTTGTTATATCTAATGGGAAATTTTGGTCAAAGAGGTTCAAAACAAAGAGAAGAATAGACAAAAGTTGAAACAAACAAGGTGCAGTTACGAGTGAAAATAGACTATGTTAGGTCAGACATTCCCTTAAATAGGTCAGGTTTATTTTTGTAAAAATTTAGTCTAAACTTGATTTATTACCTAATATAGGTTGTTTTCGGACTTAACTTGGTCTTTTTGTGATAAAATAAAAGCTTAGCTTAAAAATTTATATAAAAGTCTATTTTGCATTAAAGATAAGTTTGGAGGCCAAGGCCTTCTAGATAGTTCAATAAGTCTAGACCTTTAAATGGGCCTTTAAATATAAAATTATATAAAAGCTGAATATTTTAATTATATATAAATATATAATATAATATATTAATAAATATAAACAAACTGGATTGTCAAGCTCAATGAGTATTTTTAAAGACTTAAGACATGATCTTTTTAATTAAATAAATTTTTTTCTAAAAGCCTTAACCTAAAATAATAAACAGACTATGTCTAACGTATGTCAAGCCTAGCACAAACCAAGTCGTAAACTTTTAATAGGCCATTTAACTTATTTCTACCCCTAACGCAGCTAAATGCTAAGGGCAAATAAAAAACCTTGACTTCTACTCCAAATTAAACAAGATTTGATTGCTACCTGTGCTACTGCAAGGGAGATTTTGAGATAAGTTGGAAGTAGCTCATGAAGGCACCAATAAATTAAGGTGTGTCAAATTAGCATGTTGGTGCATTAATTTGAAATGTTCATAATGCTTAAACATGATAAAAATTTTATTACTTTATCTACTGTAAAAGTTGAGTATGTATTAGCCTCTACTTGTACTCAAGTTTTATGGATGAAGTACCAATTAGAGGCTTATTCTATGAAGTATATATGATCATAGTTATAAGTGCTATCAATATGACTAGAAAAGTTCTATTCAACACACAAGATCAAAGTATATAAATACCAAGCATCATTTTATTCATGATCATATATTTAAAAAAAAAGTTACATTAAACTGAATTTTTATAGACATTGAACATCAATTGGCAAATATTTTCAAAAAGTCCCTACAAGAAAGATTATGTTTCATTTAAGAGCAACTTGGAATGTCTGGCTACATGAATTGAATTGTTTTTGTGCTGATGCTGAATTTTCGTACCCAAATTGTTAAATCATTCAAGGTACACTACTAGTTTGAATTTTAGAACAATTTATATATGTTTTACTTCTCTGTAATACCTGTTTGTCGTTATCTAAGTTTTATTATTATTAGAATTAGATGTTGTATGATTGAATATGCTAAATTGAGACAACCATATGAAACCTAACTTCAATGATTTAATTACAACCTAGAAAAAAGCTAGCTCAACTGTATTTACAACAAGCTCAACTTTTCTTTTAGAAAAAACAATGTGATATCAGCCTTTACTGGGTGCAAGCTTTCCTTTGGGTTTTACCTTTCTCAAAAGTGGTATCCAGTCCATTTCTAAAATAATTTTTGGTCAACTTTTTTTTCTCTTTTTCAAAATGTTTTAAAAATTGGGATCACAAAGTTATTAGGCGAAAGACTCTTCCCCTTCCTAGTGCTACTCCCTTTTTTTTTCTAAAAAACCACCCACGGTCTATTCCTATCTCCATATATAATTGCTGAGACTCTTTCTACTTCTCTTTCTTAAAACACTATCTTTAAAACCCTAACCATGCACAGAAATTTTGTTCCTTTTCTCTTTTTGAACCCAAAATCCAAATTTATATGCATTTCCTTACTTGAATTGATAATGGATATGAATGTTAAAGCTAGGTTTGCAAGACAGGAAAGACCCTACAGATAACGAAGCCAAAGGTGAAAAGGGACAAGTTGCAAAGGATCCAAATTAAGGGAAAATCAAAAAATGAAAGGGAAGAAAACAAAACTCACCTAAAAAGAAAAAGTTCCAATGGGGTCAAGGTGACTGCTAAAGAAGAATATGTGAAAGAGGAATCCAATGATGGAGAACTAAATCACTTTTATATAAGGATGCTTAGTGACTAATTGAGAAACCTCTCAAATTTTCACTGTCATCTAGTTGCAACTGGGAGGAAACTTTTTCTGAATAAATTGACTGGTGAAGGAATGACATTCAATAACAATTTCAAATTCAGTCCTTGACAATATTCTTTAATGTCCAATCCATGGTGTTTTCCTAAGCTAGTGCATTCATTGTATGCTGCAGGTTCTATATTCCCTCTTGAAAGAATGATATAGTGATAAGCCCAGTTGTTCTAGACAAGGTTTTAAAAGTCAAAGACAATGGTGCTAGAATTCTAATCTATTGGAGGATGAAAATCAACCAAAATCTAGCCCCCTAAGTTCTAGAATTTTTTTTCTTACACTGTGTCATTATGTACATCTTAGTCCTTAGAATCGGCAGTTTCAAGAAGGTCAGTAAGGTGGATTTAATGATTTTATATTGTTTAACAAAATGAAAAATATTGTGTTAATAATATAAATTGACTTGAGTATATAATAAATGCTATCAATTTAAATAAAATTAGTCTAATAAAATTAGTCTAATACATGTTATTAAGGTATTAAACACTAACTAAATTCATATAAAACTAATAAATGATGTATGCTGCTGCTTGAATTTTTCGTGGTAGGTAATCCTGTTTAGACTTTTCAAAATATGTTTAGATGAAAGAGTTTAGAAAGAAAGCGAAAGGATGAAAAATTTTTTTATTTTAATTAAAAATTATTTTTATTTTAAAAAGTTTTAAAATAAAAGAATAAAATGATAAATTATTATGTAACCTTTCAATCCTTCTTTTTTACTTTTATAAATATTTTATAATTATTTTAAATTAAAAAAATTCATCCTTCTTTTTTTTTTTTTCTCTAAATTCATTCATCCAAACATACTTAATGATATCCATTAAACCAATATAAACTTGACCACAATTCATTCGTTTATCAACCTATACGAACTTTTTTTGCATTATTAAATAATAATATTATTATACTATTGTAAAGTAGGATTATTATAAAATTTGAGTAGTAAAAATATTAATAAAATAATCATATATACTCGTTAGCGGTATTTGAATATGATGATTTGAAATGTAATTTTCTTTTATTTTGATCCTTTCTGTTTAAAATCATTTAAAGAGTTTAATTTTGATCAAATGTAAAAAGTTTTATACCATTATCTAATCAGGTTAATAAATCATTAAATAATTTGAATATAATAATAATAATAATAATAATAATAATAATTTACAAAGTCAATGATATGATATATATAATTAAATGATAGTATAAAAAAATGATATACTAATATTATTGAATCAAAATTAAATCTATATGTGTTGTTAATCATTAAAAAAGACATTTTAGGATTGCTATCGTAATCAAATTCTTTTAATAATATGATAACACGTTTGATTAGAATTGAAATCTTAATTAATGTGAGACAGCAAAATAAAATAGATGGCCAATAATAATTTTTACATTTATTTACTCTAATTTTTCTTAAATTGTTTTGTTACGGCCTAATAATTTTGTGTCCTGGTTGCACATAGTAACTTTTTAGATTACTATTACACGATTAGAAAATTTAATTAAAATTTTTGATAGAATTCAATTAAAATTAAATTTAATTATTAGATAAAATAAAGTAATAAGAATCGCTTATATATTCATGAGTCAATAAACATCCAAATTATTCAATCAATAATTTTATAAAAAATAAAATTTGACTACATAATATTTTTTAACTTTTTATACTTTCAGTCCTCAATTTTTTTCCCTCTTACCACGTGGCTAGCTAGTGGGCTAAATAACGCCAATCTACTATTTTACATCAAGACCTGGTGTTTTTCCTGGGTAGGAATTTTCTATGTACATTACCAACGTGCCAAATTAATCTATACCAAATATTGGGGGATTAGTGGGTGGATTCTGTTCAATTGCCTTGTATTCACCTTAAATGAATCTATCCATGACTCTCTTTTGAGCAGTTATATCTTGGGCCAGAAAAAGGATGTTAACGGGTTGGGTTGGGTTTTAAGAAAAAAAAAATCTAAACCCAATTAACTTTTATTAAATTGAATTGGGTTAGTTTTGTAATTTTTCTTTTCAACCAACCTAAACCAACTTAAATTGACTAAAGTTGGGTTAGGTCATTGGTTCACTTATGAATTTTTTTTATAAACTGAAAATAAAAAAATTTAAAATCAATTATACTAAAAAAAAGTAAAAATGAAAATAAAGGATAAGTTTAACTCTAAAAAACACAAAAACAAAAAAGAAGGGAAGAAAAAATCAAAATGTAACATTTAGGCTAAGGGATATTGATTTTTGAAGAGGTTATTACAAATAATAAAATAAAATAAAATAAAGAGATTAGGTCATAAGATAAGTAATTAAGTTATCGAATTGACAATTACCTAACCCACTACCCAAACCGATTAAAGTCAATTTTGATCGAATTTTACCCGATTAAACCTGATTACCTAACCTAACCCTTTTTTTTTTGTTTGGTTTGGATCTGTTTAATCGGATCAACTGACCCATTGAACAACTCTAAAAAACAAACCTCCACGACATGATCTTGAAGATCACTGCCCGCATAAGCATTAACTACCAAGCTAATAGACCTAAAATCAATCTTAAAATTATTATTGTAAAAATCGATTGGACCAGACAATTTGGCTAGTTCAGCCATGAGCTTGATACTTGGTTGATTATGTTTCATTCTTATAATCGAATTTATAGTTAAATTATATTGGACCGGTCAAAATTGGATAAAATCGGTTAAAACCTTTTAAGCTGGCCAGTTCAACCAGCCAATTTTTTTTTTTTCTAAATATTTAATATTTTTTCACATTTTGTTAATATTTTCATAAATTTCATATTATTGTGTGTGAAATTATTTTTATGACGTTATCCGGTTCGACTTACTAGTTTAAATAGTTGAATTGGTTAAACCTAAACTAAAATCTGATTGTCACTATCTAATATGGTTTTAACAATATTAATTAAAGTTTTTAATTTTGATCAATTGTTAGTGTAAAGTTTTTTTACATTATCATCCAATCATATGCTATTATATCTTAAAAAGTGTTTGACTTTTTATATAGTTATTATTTAGTGATGAATTGCTTTTAATAATTTGTTAAGACATGATTGAATAATCATGTAAAAGTTTTTTACAATCACGAATAGATCAAAGTTAAATTCTCATTAAAACTATGCGGTTTGATCTCAAATTGGACATTATTCTCTTCTTCACCTAATAGCATTGTAACAGAATAAATCAATTATTAAGAAACATGGACATTGGGATAAAATAATTTTTGTGGTGTTCCGTTCCTTCCCAAGTCTTGTGACAGTACAAAATTAAATAAAATTGGGAAGCAAGACACAGTACCAATACTCACAGGTAAGGGTGTTCATGGTCCAATTCGGTTTGATTTTGTAGAGAAATCCCAACCGAACAAATCGGTTCACATATAATATTAACCAATCGCTTTAGTTTCTACTAAAAGAATCGAACTAAACCAAACTGATTCGGTATGGTTTCTACTAAAATTGGCTTGGTTGATCGGTTTTTATCCAGAATACCACAATAGCATAACATGTTTCTATGTTTCAAATTGAACAGCTCAATAGTAATCTAATTTTAAGAATAATGTTAAGTAGCAATGCAGCACAGCAAGTAAAATTTAATAAATAAATAACTAAAATTTCTTCAAAGTTCAAACTGAAAGGATGAATTGGATGCTGGGTAGAACATAAGCAACCAACCAAACCTTAAGGAAACATCTAAGGCAACTGTAACTTCTATCAAATAAGAAAGGGAAAAATAAATCAAAGGTCGAGGTCGGCAATGCAGACTTACAAAGGAGGCACACAGAGGAAATGGAGGGGAGACATAACTCAGATTTGGACATCGACGCCGGCAACCGAGTGAGACGATGCACCAATAACAAGTGAGAGACTGACAAGATGCAATGGTATCGGCACAACTCGGCAGATTTGAGAGTCGAGAGAGAGGGCTGTGAGTCGACGACGACAAGAAAGACTGTGAAAGGGTTGTGAACTGAGAGTGAGAGGCTCGACCTTGACGGCGCAGGCTATGGCAGAGCTAGGTTCTTCTCATAGGCAAAGGCGCAGAGTTGTGTGGTGACTGGTGAGAGGCGCAGAGGCTTGACGATGGTAAACCTGGTCTTCTCGCAGAGGTCTCTCCTTCGACGAAGGCAGATGTGGTCTTCTTGCATAGGCCTCCCCTCGACAACAGCGCAAGATGAAAAGGGATCAAGGGGAAATGAGGAATGAAAGTTTAACATATGAGGGGTATAATTGTAAATTTGTTTAATAAAATTCCAAATAAATGAGGTAATCTCATATATATATATATATATATATATATATATATATTTAACCCGGTTTGATTTTCAAAATTAAAATAAAAAATCGAACCAAACTGATCAATTTTTAAAAAAAATAATTTCAATTGGTTTTGATCAATTTTTTATTTTTTTAGGTTCGAATTTTTCAATTTTGTTCGAATTTGATTCCGTTTTGAATACCCTTACTCATTAGGATATTATAAAATTTTACCTTAATTACTAGACTCTCAAGTCTCAAGAAGGTCATACTCTTTCTGTCTATTTTTAATTTTTAGAGAATTTATTATGGTAAACATTATCCTGTCTTAAGCACTATATTCAATAGCTAACATATGCAAAATTTAATAAATTATGTTATAAATATATATCACTATTTAAAAAGATAGTAATACATATACTTATTGAATAATGTACCTTACAGGTAGGCAATGCTTCTTGTCATTTAAGGTAATTGTATAAGAATTAAAAAAAACTATTAAATAATATCAATTGTAAAGGGAAATATAGTTTAATATGATTAAATTATTCCTTTTTTTTATTTTATTAATATTTTTTTCTTAATTTTGCTTATCTACTAATTTTTTTTTTATTAAAAATTAAGAAATAAAGTTAAAAAAATTAATTAATACTTTTTATAATATTTTAAAATTACAGATATTTTGGGACAAAAGATTGTTTTTTTGTATAAAAAAAAAAAAAAAGAACTGCCTCATCATCTTATCTCGAATTTCAAAGTTTACTTGTCCAAAAGAAGGCGTGTGACAAGCGACGGAAAGGAAACTTTTTCATCGGTTTTTGGTAGTGGGAGGATGGCGTATAGTGGTGTGAAACCCACCCCCCTTCATATTAGAGAGCTTTCTTTCCACTAATAGAGAAAGTATTAAGATGTATAATTTTGAGTGGTATATACTAACCATATAAAAAGGAAAATGACTTACACCTCATAGTTTACAATTTTGTTGTACGTACACTTGCTTTTTATGAAAAAAAAAGAAAAAGAAAAATGAAAAGTAAATTTGTCACTGTTTTTTCTTTATAAAAAAGAAGTGTAAAAAATAAATGTAAGAAAAGAGTATAAGAATAACATTGTTGATATAAAAAATGCTTAGTTTGCCAAAAGAAGCAAGCCAAGCCTTTCTCATCATCACAGTTGTAACATTGGTAATTTTAAATGGGGCAAAGTGACAGTTTTAGATTAGTTTATTTGTTTGGTGATACTGAAAAAGTTGGCTTTATCTTGTGAGTTTTGAAATGGAATAATCTTATTCATGTACCTTTTTATTTATATTTTCACCTTACACCTTTCTTTTATGAAAAAAAGAGAAAGAGAAAAAGTTTGCTTTTCATCTTCTTTTTTTTTGTTCTTTGTCCCGTAATTAACAAAAGAGTGTAAAGAGAAAGTGTAGATAAAAAAGTATAAAAATAATATTTTCCTTTAAAATATTATGAATTTTTGTGGAGAAGGATTTTGAAAAGGTAAAAGAAATGTGGGCGAGAGATTACGGTGCTAGTGTTAAAGGTTTATTGTTATGAACTATGATTATTTGATTTTTGCTTCAAATAAGATGATCTATAGTTATATTTTGACTGGTTAAAGATATCATAGACATGAAGAAATTTGTCAATATTGAAATTGTCAAATGAGGTTGACCCATCCAGTTTAAATTTGCTTATAATGAATCACAAGTTAAATGAGTTGAAACTAAAAATATGCATATTTGAATAATTTGTCAAAAAATTAGTCTGATTTATCTTGCATCCTTTTAATATATGTTTTTTTGTTTGGTAAATTCTTCAAACCAATAAATTTAAAGAGCATTTAAATTCAATCATCAAAGTGAATCATATTACAAGTGAATCGTCATCCATACTAAAAAAATTCAGTAACCAAGACGTGTATACAGCCAAAGATAAAAGTTGTTTTGCTATGGCCATTAGAAATTAGAAATTAAGTTACTTTTAACAGTGTTTTAAATTGCCAAATATAATAGGTCTCAAAACATTATTGTTTTTGCCTGTTTCCGAGGGACCTGCCTTTTGACACTGGAAAGTTTCTGTTGAACAGTCCTCCATGCATGGTGGTGGTGAGTGGCATTCCAACGCTCAAATTATTATTAAAGCAAAATGGGAAGGCTCAGAAATCAGACATACCTAGGAGTAATTCCTTATGTATTTAAATAAAGGGTGAAGATCCTTTTATTTAAGGTGTGGGCTAGATGTTTCATTGGGGCTCAAGTTGAGGTCTACCAGTCCAATTCCTACAATAAAAAGTATGCTAAAATTTTCTTTCATATACTATTAATTTGATGAGCTTAGGTTGACAAAATATTCAACTTAAAAATTGGGGAAAATTACTAAATTGCAAAATAAGTGTTGAAATTTGAGATCTAGAATAAAAAAAATTAAAACATGAATAAAAGAGATGTAAATACATATGAAAGGAAGTAAATTAATCAATAAGCTAATGAAATCATTGGGATATACAGCAATGGCTTGCAAGTGAACCGATATAGCTTGATTAACCCGTGGGTTAAACGAGGACAAACAAAAAATGCTCGTACTATATTTACATAAATCATTAAAATGAAGACCTAACTCGCATTATTTATATAATTAGAAAGGCTTGACGGATTCAATTTGGTTTTGATAGCTTGAACATGTGTTATAAGATATAAAATCATTTATGTGTCTTTATCCTCCACGATCCAAATTATTAGAAAGTTCGAATTCTTATTGCCCTCATCTTACTTCCACACTTTCAAGCCCAAAGGGTTTTTGCATGAAAGGAGACGTGTTAGATATAAAATTATTCATGTAATTTTATCTAATAGCTTAAGTTTTTGAAGATAATTAGTTTATAACATGATATCAGAGCTTTCATGACTAAGTGGCCAAGAGTTCGATCCTTATTGTCTCCTTTCTTCATAATTAAGTTGAATTTCAGCACAAGGTACGATAGGCCAGAAGGACTCTTGTGTAAGGGAGCATGTTGGAGATATAAAATTATTTATGTGTCTTCGTGACGAACATGGATGTCAATGATTGTGTTTCACTTGTTACTTAATACGTTTTTGTCCATGTGAAATTGATGTCACAATTTTAATTTGATATACTGCTACTCATCCCAATAAAGATATAATATTGCAGCATTTACTAGCTTCTATTTGTTTTTTTTTTATGTGTTTTCTATTTGTTTCTTTAATTTCTAGGGATGGAGAAGACCCTCATTCTGCGCTTTTCTGCACCTTGTGCTGAATTATATATGATGAGTTGGGAAACATTATAACGTGAATCAAATAGAAGGCCTGAATAATGGCTTTGTTTGTTTGCTTTGTCTCTTCTTCTTGTTAGCATATTTCTACATTATTCTTGAATTTTTGATCTTTGGTCATTTTTTGAAAGCATTTCATTTTATCGAAAACTAATATGGTATTCGTGCGATTGCACGAGTCACTCGTGGCTTTCATTATTACATTACTACACGTTTGGCTTCAAAAATAGATATTTAGCTTCCTTCATGTTGATGTTCTCCAATCATGCCTAGTTACCTTCATAACAATATAAAGCAAAGCAGTTTACAAAGTTTGTTTATTTTATACTCACTTGCCATCTTCATCAAAATTTGTAATCTGCTAAGATCTATTAATAAAATTTCTTTTAAGAAAACCCATGAGCACTTCAAGGTGAAGTACCGAAGACAACCATTCACGTGTCTCATTATAAATATCTGTCATTAACTTGTATTATTCATCCTCACATTTTTTAATTATTTAACTTATCTTTAAACTTGGCTTCAGTTTAATGTGCATGTAGTCGACTTATTTCTTCCTTAACGGAAATTAATTGCAAATTTTGTGAAAAATATTAAAACTTGGCAATGTATAGTATTAAAATGAAAACATTTGATATAAGTTCAATGAAAACAAATTCTAGCAAGTGAGAAAATAGTTCAATTTTTTTTAATTGTGAATTCATGAAAATGTTCTAAATATATAACTTAAACTTGAGAAAGATGAGCATGTATAACTTAAATATTACACGTACGTGTTTGATATTATTTTTCATGAAACATGAATTATTATAACAAAACTTTTTAAAGAACAATATTGTTACAATTAAAACTGAACACATTGCAACTTTTTATAAACAAGTACAATTGAACCTATATTATATTAATTTTACTACATAATATATTCTATACACTTCCACTTGTGCCCAAATGGTAACAAGCTAGATCATCCCCATTCAACGCACTCTAATTACGCCCGCATGTTGCACCTATGAGTGAATTGGTGCATTGAATGTGGATGCATGGATTACAAAAAGTTGACTTTTGAATTATTGTAGACACCTATATTTTTATCGTCTTTTGATGAAGAAATTATTATATATTTTTGGAACATAATAAATATATATTCCATGATACATCTTTATTATTAATTTTAAGATTTTAACATAAAAAATATATAAGTTTTATAAAATTAATGGTGGAGATGTTTTTTCATATACGTATTTATTGATACTCTAAGTATATATAATAATTTCTCCTTTTGATGTGTAATTCAATTCCAAATACGATTTTACGCAATCATCTATAAAATATATAGTGGTTACCATACATATATTGCATGTTTAGTGTTTATTAATTTTTAGAAAAAAATCATCTTTTTTTTCAAATATTTTTTCAATAAAAGTTTAATTAAAATTATTTTAAACACAAAATAATAAACTAATTTAAACACATATAGTGACATGAGGTGGGGACACAGAAAGGTGAATTATTACCCACGAAAAGAGCTTTGTTTCCCAAGCCATTCACTTCTATCAAACTTTTCTTACTTAAATTCAAGAGAGAGTAGGAAACCAATAGTTTTATGATTCTCCACCCTTGACTTGAAAACAACCAATAACTTATATGATGATTCCACTAAGTATACTCTCTCAATGATAGATATATTACAAGGAAGCTTTTGGGGAAACAATATTATAGCCACAAGTGCATATTCAGAGTCCCTAACATCAGAAACCCAAATGTTGCCATCCCAGTCCACCCCGCAAAGCTTTATTGTTTTGCATCAGTAAACATCATTGTTGCGTTTCGCAAGATGGTCCAAGCATTATCTCCAGGGCTAGCAAAAGCCAACAAAGTGACAAACCGTTCCACAAATAATACAGACAAAAAAAAGTTAGAAGATTGTGAAGGGTTCCAAGATAATCCAGTCCTTAAAGAAAGGAAACTCCACATCTAACACGCTAGCCCTCTATCAAGGGTTCCCCAACTTGACATTCTGATCCGAACACGAGACAAGAAATGCACCAGGTTCACTTCAAGATCTCCCTCCGCAACTATCAACCATCCCTCAATCAATGAAAAACAGTGCTTTCTCCTAATAATTTTAAATTACGGTTCACAATTACGGCTGCAACATTGTCATTGCAGAGTCTTTACAATAGCAATGCGACTGCATCAACGTATTTTTTCATAATTGTTCATAATTTTTACAATCGTAACGTAATTGTATCTGTAATTACAGTTGTAATTTAAAATGATCCTATCTTTAGAAAAATTCATATAATGAAAATGACCTTGGAAGAGGTTGAAAAACCCATGCTTTTCTTCTTCATCTTCTTTTTCAGCAAGCATCAACCAGACATAGAGAAGTAGCAATCGCTAGGAATATTCCATCACTAGTATCCAAACAAGTTGCCATGAAGTGCAAACTCCACTGAAGGAATTGGGTTAAAACACCAAGATGCGAAATGCAGAGGTCAAAGGAAGATTTTCCAAACCTCATTCTAGCATTCGACAAACTGTGTTTGGTTATGGTTTGATGTGTAAGGTTGAGGAAGCTACTTTGTTTCCTTTTTCAAAGGAATAATTAATTTGTTCTGTTGTGAATTGAATGTCATTCATTTTGTCATCCTAATGGCCAGTCCGAGCAATTTTACACTATTATTTAATGTTGGCTTTAAAAGAAAAAAAAAAGTAAAGAAAGAAAAAAAAAAGTAAAGAAAGAAACAAACAAGATAAATGAACATTCATAAACTTTTTTTTTAACAGAAGTAAAAATATTTATTGCAAGGCAATAACAACTTGTTTGTCAACAAAATTAAAGGAAGTTGGAACTGGACTGCAAGAAATATCATTGTGAATCCTCTAATCTTTGACGTGAATGGCTTTTCTTTGACCAAATCGAAAAGGTGAATTAGTTGAGATGGACACAAGCAAGCCTCAACAACACTTACTGCTATTAAAAAGAAAAAACAAGAAACGAAGTTGGTGCTTTCACATTTGGCTAGATCAGTTAAGAAGGTTTTGTAACCTTCTCCATGATATGCAAGAATTTTTATGAAGGTATTTAAATTTATTTATTATTTCTTTCATTTGAAGGTAAATGGTATATCTTAAATGCTAACATATAGATTGATTCACTTAGTTGAAGGAATTCACTGAAGACTCTACATTCTCTACGTATAAGGATTCAAATTTTCATTGGAATGGTAATCCTGCTTAGTGGTAATTATTTCCCAAAGAGGATCCTTGGAAGTATCTTTTACTTTTTTGAGATCTCAAATATGTCACGGACATTTTAATTTGTGGTAATGAAAGTTGACCAGACTATTAGCATTAATATTCTATTCTAATAATCATTTATGCTATAAAATTTTCAGTTCATATGATTTTCTAAATAAAAGTTATATTTGTCATTTAACATAGTTTTTTTTTTCCCATAAAATTGAGTATCTATTTACTTTCTTGTCTTTCGTTCAAGCCTTTTAGTAGCAATGACTCTATTATCATTCTATTTCTCACACATCTCAGAATTGATAGTATGGAGCATGGAAATTAGATTTCTTACCTATCATGATTTTTTTTTCTATAAATTATGCAATTTTAACGATGTTATTTATAAATAGAATCAATCACTACAGTATAAAGACATATTAGAAGATCATATATGAAAAAATTATACGAAGATACAAATTCAATTCAACATTCAAGCTATCTTCACAATTACAGGAATAGATTTACAGTCTATATTTTTTTTTCCATCAATTTTAATTTATTATCATTATTTTTTTATATGAAAGGGTGAACTTAGTGTGTTTAAAAAAGAAGTGTAAAAACTATTCATAAAGAATAGAGGAGAATTAAGAGTCTCTACTAACACTAAAAGATATTTATATTTTTTAAAATTAATTAGGCATTATAATTAATTATACACTTAAATAAATATAAAAAATGACAATAGAATAATATTTCACTAAAAATAAAAAAGAATGATAATTTAGAAATATCAAATTACGAAGAATGACAATAAATTTATTAAGAATGACAATACAAACGCTCGATACCGACAGCACTTGCCAAAGTCCAAACGATAAAACAGCAGTATCAAGATTCTTTTCCACTCTACGCGGACAATTTCGCCTCCGGAATTGTCTAAAATCCAAATGGAATCGAATGCCGCAGCTGTAAAGTGGGGTTCCAAAATGCAAAAAAAAAAAAAAAAAAAGAAACAAAAATGTTCCTCGCATGACGCGAGGGGGTCGTGTGCACGTGTCCACTTCTCAGTTGATTAAATAATTTAAATTATTAAACCCAGTCTGCCACATTGCTACCTTCTCTCTCTCTCTCTCCCTTCCTTGCTAATTCTAAATCGCCTTGTGTCTCGCTCGCTCGCTCGAAGATATTTCTCTCACAAATCGCCCTTTCTTCGATTCTGTTCAGATTATTACACACTCACTCACTCATTCTCTCATTCTCTCTCTCTCTCTCTCTCTCTCTCTCCTGAAACGGTGCAGCGGATCCAGATCGCCACCGTCG
Organism: Castanospermum australe; assembly: GCA_019955255.1. Taxonomy (NCBI): domain Eukaryota; kingdom Viridiplantae; phylum Streptophyta; class Magnoliopsida; order Fabales; family Fabaceae; genus Castanospermum; species Castanospermum australe. The sequence goes on along the minus strand of NSJW01000381.1, from coordinate 794,904 downwards.
GATACTGCGGCGGGCAATGGCGGAATTGCCGGAGAATCGCCCCCGCTCTTCTTCCAGTTCGACCAGTTCCAGCGATCTCTCCGTCGGAGTCGAGCGCGAACTAGGTGCCGGAAATGGAGGGCATAGCAAGGACTTGGAGGAGAGTAGAGATGTTGCCGCCAATGGAGGCTCCGTTGATGTTAATGGTAGCAGTAGCTCTTCAGGTTTAGTACAATTTGCTCTCTTCGCTCTTCTTCTTCTGTTGAGCTCGTGTTTTGTAGATGTAGATTAAGCAATCGTTAACCAAACAAGAGGAAGAGAAGTTGAAACAAAAGAGGGAGAATTCACCGAAAAGGAGAAAATTGCGTTATGGAGTTTAATTTTTGAAAGCAGAATCATGAGATTCTTCTTTGAAAGTTGGAAATTTTGTTCTTAATTTGATGTTCCGCATTTTATGTTTGCTTTAGTTTCTGGGAAATCGAATCAACACAAAATATGGGACCAAAACACAAATTTTCCTTTGTTAACATTGCTGCATATCTTGAGCTGTCTATTCATGATAGCTGGCGTTGGCACGCTTCTCATGTCTGACCTCCTAGGAACAGGGCAAAGGATTAACTCCTTGTCACATAAGTAGTGAATTATGTGGGAAAAAAATGAAAGCATAGGGCTCGCACAAGTCAATGAGGATGAAACACTTTCAAAATTTTCAGTCTCTTATCTTAGTCACCAGTAGTGACATAGCGTCTAGAGAGATAAACAATGTGTTTGGTATGCGTCTAAAAGAATTCTGCTGTCTTGTATGGAAAAATACATCTTTTTTTTTATGCTCGAAAGTGATTGTATATTGTTCCAGTGATAGGGCCTGGGCCATACATTTTAGTTGTGTCAAATGAAAATCCTTATTCTGAAAACAAGTATGCATTTGATCCCATACATCACCTCAGAGCTGCTGCCTAGACATTAGTCTTACTGAAATCTGCTAAGGAAGCTAACTCACTCTGTTTTAACTTAATTTTAGGGCACGAGCAGCTTCACAGAAAATTGCTTCAAGGTAGGATGGCCAAATACCTTGTTTTTATAGCTTGATAAAGACATTGGGTATGCCAATGTCCTTTTAGTCTATTGGCACCCAGCTTCCTTCGGAAACACCTGTGCCAGGTTTGATCCTCCAACAAGTCTCAATGCTCGTAATTGAGTCTCAGGAGCTCGCTTGTAAATAGGCAAAAAAAAAAAAGCATTAGATATAACTGAAATAAACTGAAGATACTATAATTTTACTGATATTTCATAGCAAAAGAAAATGCTAAATTCTGCAAGTGCAAAAAGCATATGAGTATCTGGTATCCTTGTTCATTACTTCCTATGTAAAACAAGGAGTTCAACAAGCTTATGAAGTTGCTAAATATCCAACTTAAGGCTTTATTCCTAAGATGAAAGGAAAGCAGACCAAGTAAATGTTGTAAGGCCATCTAATTGTTAGAGACATGACCATTAAGCTGCATCAGAAAGTAAACTATTGAGAGAGACAGCAGCCCATTCACGTCTCATTATGTGATATTTATACAACTTCCTTTTGCATGTAGCAAAAATGTTAAATGGTTGTATATAAATTTACTTCATTTGAAAATGTGCTCTCTTCTCTCTCTCTCTTTCTCTCTCTACATATATATAAAGAAATTTCATTATAGGAGAGAAAGAAAGAGGTATAGGAGCATAGGATAAGTATCCTCCAAAAGAAATCAATGAAAAACCGAAACAAAAACAAGAAAAACATGTCAAGTGAGCAAAGCTTGTCAATATCTCTGTATATTTGACACAGAAAACCCTCTTAACTTCATAATGTCAACTGTACTGAGGATCTCTTAGCGTTTTTATTTTGCATGTATTGTTTCTCTGAACATTTTATTTTATTTTATTTTTTAGCCAATTCAATTTCATTGCTCATTTCTGAGAGTATACCTACGATAGTCTTGTTTTCTCCCCTTAATCAGGCATTCCTGGCGGAGGGTTGTCTAAAGTGACCATGTTGCCAGCAGACATATCACATGCAGATAAATTGGAGTCAAGTTCAAGCCAATTTAAGTTGGAAAGGTCAAAAACAGAGAGGCAGAGACATGTAAGGCCTGAGGATGCAGCTCAAATTTTTGATGACAAAATTCCTGCCCAGGAGAAGGTATATTATTGTGATCTATGATATTTTTTACCTTTCATTTTTCCCTGTATGTCAGGGTAGCGTTTCTATGTGGTGGCATTGGTTTGGTTCCCTAGAAGTTTTTAAATATTGTAATGCCACCCCTTGCGGGATAAAAAAGAAACTCTTAGATTGGTATCCCCTTAAAATTGGGGGTAAAAAATTCAAGGATTGGTTTTTCATATAAAGCTCGTTCATCCTTGAACTTAATCAATTTATATATGGTTTTATTTTTAATGATTTGTTATTGACTTTTTTTCCCCATGTTTTTTATAGTTCAAAGTTCGTTGATGAGCTTTGTACAAACTTGTTGAATAGCTTTTGTCTATCAAGAAAAAATACTTCTTTGCTTCTTTCACTAAACAAATTAGGTTAAAAAGATAAGGATTGGCGTCTTTTAATTCTTTTAAAACTTTTTCTATGTTGTTCCACATCAAAAGTTTAATACGTCATTTAGTTTCGAATTTATACTTCAAAGTTCAATGATATGGGTTTATAAGTATAAAGTTATTTCTATGATATATTTTAAATTTGTTAATTGCAATAGCTTTTGATGTTTTCTCTATTCTTTGCTGTTTTATTTATTTATTTTTTGTTATGGAGGATTCCCTATCCTCCAAATTCCTAGTAATTTTCTTGTTTTCATCTTAATGAATTTTTTCTTTTATGAAAAGAATAGCTCTTACTTCTTTTTATATGTAAGGAAGTTCTTGTACTTCTATAGTCATATAAACTTATAAACAATTTTAATTTTAGTGGTTTTTTAAGAATATCTAAGAGATTAACTAGATAGTGCGGAATTCAGAAAGAGAGAATGGTATCTGTTCTCATTGATATTTCTGGATGTACAAGACTGTATTTATAGTGAAATTCTAGGGAAAAGCCTAAGAGAAAAAATAGGAAAAAATCAGAAGAGAATTAACTGTAATCCCTTAATTCAAGGGATTGATTTTCAGCCTAAAATCTAGCCTAGAATCTCTTTAACAATATTTACATTACAATAGTAAAGATTGGATTTGATTTTGGATATCCAAATCACATCCAAATATTCCAGCAATCACATCCAAATATTCCAGCAATCATATCTGTACATATATCCAAATCACATCCAAATATTCTAGCAATCATATCTGTACATTCCAAACACTCCCCCTCAAGCTAGTGAATATATGTCTTCCATTCCCAGCTTGGAAACCATCTCATGAAAATTTCCACTGTTGAGTCCTTTAGTTAAGACATCGGCAAGTTGATCTCCTGAAGGAACATAGGACATGCAGATTAGTCCTTCCTCAAGTTTCTCTTCAATAAAATGTCTGTCAATTTCAATATGCTTTGTCCTGTCATGTTGTACAGGATTATGAGCAATATTAATTGCAGACTTGTTATCACAATACAGTCTCATGGGATCCTGCCATTTGATCTTCAAGTCTTCTAGTATAATCTTCAGCCACAATAACTCACAAATTCCTTGTGCTGCTGCTCTGAACTCGAATTCTGCACTTGATCTTGCCATTCTGTTTCTTACTCCTCCATGTTATTAGGTTATTGCCGAGAAAGGTACAATAACCTGTTATTGATCTTCTGTCAACCACGGAACCAGCAAAAATCTGCATCTGTATAGACTTTTGACTTGAGGTTTTGACTCTTCTTAAAATAGCACTCCTTTCCCTGGACTTCCTTTCAAGTAGTGTAGTATTTGAAGAGCAGCTTGCATGTGTGATTCCTTTGGATCATGCATAAACTGGCTAATCAGACTTACTGCATAGGCAATATCTGGTCGGGTATGAGCAAGATAGATAAGCCTTCCTACTATCCTCTGGTACATTTCTCGATCAACAGCTGGTTCTTCACTTGTTGCTGTTAGTTTCTGGTTTGCTTCAATCGGAGTAGCCATTGGTTTGCAGCCAAACATTCCAGTTTCCTTCAAAAGATCCAGGACATATTTTCTCTGTGAGATAAAGATCCTTTGCTTGGAGCATGAGACTTTAATTCCGAGAAAGTACTTCAGTTTTCCTAGCTCTTTTTATCTCAAACTCTTTTGTCAAGCACTGTTTCATTTTGAGTTTCTCCTCTTCATCATTACCAGTGACTATTATGCCATCAACATATACCAAAAGTGCTGTAACTCCCCCTGAATCCGTGTGCTTGATAAACAGTGTGTGATCTCCTTGACTTTGCTTGTACCCTGACGCTTTCATGACTTTGGTAAATCTTCCAAACCAAGCTCTTGGTGACTGTTTTTAGCCCATACAGGGCTTTCTTCAGCTTACATACTTTAGTTGCTTGTTTCTCTCCCTTTCAAAACCTGGTGGAATACTCATGTAGATTTCTTCTTCTAGGTCCCCATATAAGAAGGCATTCTTTATATCATATTGTTGAAGTTGCCAATCAAAGTGAGCAGTTAGAGATAGTAGGATTCTCACCATGTTCATCTTAGCTACTAGTGCAAATGTCTCCTGGTAGTCTACCCTATAAGTTTGAGTGTACCCTTTAGCCACCAACCTAGCCTTGTATCTCTCGAGTGAGCCATCAGCATTGTATTTCAGAGTAAAGACCCATTTGCAACCGACTAAATTCTTTCCATTTGGTCTGTCAACTATCTCCCATGTCTTGTTTTTCTCTAGTGCCCTCATTTCTTCCTTCATTGCATTTCTCCACTCTTCTTTTGACAATGCCTCAGATAGAGATTTAGGAACAGCAATGGTATCTAGACTTGCAATAAAATTTTTGTAGGGTGGTGACAAACGTTGTAGTGACACATAGTGAGACAATGGATAAAGAGGTTGCTTTGTGCACTTTCTCTGGAACCTTTTCTAAGGGCAATGGGAAGATCCAAATCATCAACAGGCGGTTCAATCAAAGGAGGAATAGAAACTTACCGTGCTTTCATTGATAATGGGGAGATTTAAATCATTCTCATGATTATGAACAGGTTGTTCAGCCAAAGGAAGAATAGAACTTACTGTGCTTTCATCGATAGGGTCCGGATTGGGTAGTCTGGCTTTGCTTCGGATTAGGAACAGTAGCTGATCTCCTTGAATATATGTGAGAAAACCTTTTAGGATTATGAACAGAATCGGTTTGAGGAAGAGTTATAGGTTCCTGAGAAATAGAATTTAGAATAGACTTGAGTTGAGAATTTTTCAGGAGTAGTAGATTGGGAAACAAAAATCAGTTGGGGAAGCAGATGGAGTTTGAGAGACGGGTAACTCAAAACACTAAGACCCAGACCATATGTTTCAGGAGCATTCTTATCTTCCAATGAATTCTCTCCCTGAAGATAAGAATGGTTGAAATATGACTTGTTTTCAACAAAAAAAAAGGTTACATCTGCTAACATATAGTATTTCCTAGAAGGAGGATGGTAGCATTTATAACCTTTTTGTGTGCTAGAATAGCCAAGGAAGATACATTTGATGGCTTGTGGATCTAATTTTCCCCTCTGGTGGTTATGTATATGGACAAAAGAAGTGCAACCGAAGACTCTTGGTGTAAGACCATTGGATACTCGGAAGTGAGGATAGAAAGTGGACAAAAATTGCCAGGGGTGTTTTTTGGTCCAATATACGTGAGGGTAACCTATTTATCATATAAGTGGTTGTGAGAATAGCTTCCCCCAATAAGACTTAGGAACTTTCCCATGAAATAATAAGGCTCGGGTAGTGTTAAGAAGGTGACCATTTTTTCTTTTCAGCAATTCCGTTCTGCTGGGGTTTATTGACACAGGATGACTCGTGTATGATTCTCTCCTTTTGAAAATATGGTGACAGCACTTGATTAAAAATAATCTTTGGCATTATCAGACCTAAAAACTTTGATTTTAACCCCAAAACTGATTCTGAATCATGGAATGGAAGGAAGGAAATAATAGTACTCACATTAGATTTTTTGTTTGAGCAAGAAAGTCCATGTGTGACTCTAGTGCAATCATCTATTAAAGTAACAAACCAACGAGCTCCTGAGACATTTGGGATTGTAGAAGGTCCCCAAATGTCGCTATGGACTAAAATCAAAAGGTTTGGAACATCGTTTATTGCTAATAGGAAATGGAACCCGAGTGTGTTTTGGCAAGCTCACAAATATCACAATGAAATTCTTTAATATCTAAATTCTTAAACAAAGATGGGTACATACCTTTCAAAGTTTGAAAGGATGGATGGCCAAAACGAAAATGATGAAGCCAAATGGCTTCTTTATTAGAAGTTGTAAGGAAAAAAAACAGATAGATTTGGTGAAACTCCTTTAGAGGCATCTGGTATCTCAAGAAAATACAGCCCATTCCTTTCCTTAGCAAGTCCAATCCTCCTCTCCGAGCCCTTGTCCTGAAAAACACAATAAGATGGATGAAAAACCACATTACACTGTAAATCTTTAGTGAGTTTCTGGATAGAAGCAATGTTGGCTGATAATTTTGACACATGAAGGACATCTTTCAAGGTAAGATGTGGTGAAATAGATATATTCCCAATTCCAGCAACAGTAGCAAGTGATCCATTTGCTATGGTGATTTTTTCTATTACTAGGACAAGGGGTATATGTGCTAAACTGTGAGGAATAGGGAGTCATATGGTCAGTAGCCCCAGAGTCTATGATCCAGGAAGTGTCTAAGTGATTCCGTGAGGCATGTAAGCCAAAGAAACAGGAAGAGGTTCCGGACATTGAAGCTGAAAAATAAGAAATTGGTTTAAGCAAAGGTAAGGGACAGGTACAGCAATGAAGGCTGTAGAACAGAACAGAGACGCAACAATGAAGGCTGCAAACAGACGCAGAAAGTGGAGAGAAAAAGGAAAGAAACGCAGCAATGAAGGCTGCAAAGGGAAAGGGAAAGAGATGCAACAATGAAGGCTGCAAATAGAACCCAGAAATCTCTCCTAAGGCTCTGATACCATGCGGAATTAATAAAGAGAGAATGGTATCTGTTCTCATTGATATTTCTGGATGTACAAGACTGTATTTATAGTGAAATTTTAGGGAAAAGCCTAAGAGAAAAAATAGGAAAAAATCAGGAGAGAATTAACTGTAATTCCTTAATTCAAGGGATTGATTTTTAGCGTAAAAATCTAGCCTAGAATCTCTCTAACAATATTTACATTACAACAGTAAAGATTGGATTTGATTTGGATATCCAAATCACATCCAAATATTCCAGCAATCATATCTGTACATTCCAACAGATAGTAAAAGAAATATTGAGTCTCAACATATTATTTTTCTTAACCTTGTATTATTTTTAATTCTTTCTAGTTTTCTATGTAGGAATCTTGCTGTAGTGATTTTATTTTAATATATATTTTACAGTCTTGAGGTTGATGATCATTCAAAGAGTACTGTTAATTTTCTTTTAGTTATATTCTAACTCAAACAATTATTTAAATATTTAGAAATTTGGTAGTGTATTGATTCTTGGATGTTAACTTGTTAAGTGTTAAAAGAAGAGAAATAGAAAAGTATTGAGAGGCCATGATCAGCATTGTGTCAGGCATTGTGTTATACATTATTTACTAGAGCAATTACTCGATAATAAAAGACTAAATATCCTCGCTCGTTTAACACATTTAGCACATGCCTAATTCATAGTGCATAGATATCAATTATGTCTAGCTTCTTACATATATTGTTCACTTTATTCCCTACCAAGGATGTAGTGAGAATATTAGCTAATTGGTCTCTTGTCCAACCATGTTTCAACAAAAATCATCCCTTGCTATAGCTTTTCCCTGACAAAATGGCAATCCACTTATATATGCTTTGTTCTTTTGTGGAACACATGACTTTTAGCAATTTGTATAGCTACTTGGTTGTCACACCATATTTCCATAAGATGAGAACTTCCAATACCAAGCTCCTTCAGTAAATGAGATATCCATGAGTTCACATGTAACTTATGCTATTGCCTTGTACTCAAATTCAACACTAGAATGAGAGTGATGTAGAGCAAAGAGTCTAGATAGGATTCTACCAAGGAATAGAGATGGTTTGAGAGAAGAAAAAGTAAACTCAGCTATGGGCTGGTTCTTCTGGTGTAACAATAACAAGCCAGGAAAGAAGAAAGTTCTTCTTAATAATTCTGGATTTTGATTTTGATTAAAGATCTCCATACAAAGGCTGAGGTTTAGCTTTTATGCAAGCCAAGACCTTTCAGATTAGATGACCTTCCATCTTACATCTCTAGGAATTCCAAATTACAGTTATTAAACTACAACTTATTAGGCACAACTTACTGGAAAGCAAGTTACAAGAAAACAACTCCTAAAATGCAATCCTTGACACTTACTACTAACCCAAGCCCATTAGGAACCCTTTGGCCTTACAAATAAGATATTAAAACACTTAATTAACATAATTTTGACCCAAAATACTACTATAACCAGAAGCTGCGAAAATTAAGTAAAATATCTTGTAATTTTAAAAAATAACCCTACTACAATTATTTTTTTGTCTATTGCTCCTGCTGCATCAATTCCCTCAGGGTGAAAAGAAACTCGACTTTGACGAGAAATCTTTGATGTAGTGGTCATAAACAATAGTATCAATCTTCTTGAGTTCTTCCTCCGAAATCCAAGTGCTTTCAGTTGCAGGCTTCCCTAACCATTTGATAAGGAATCTGCGATAATGATTTCCCCTTCGTGATCGTGCTTCCTTCATGTCAAGAACTTCTTCAATCAACTTCTCTAGGATTTTTTTGGAATCTGTTTAGTCCATTCTTTGTCTACTGACAGCCCCGTATCATCATCAAAGCCATGAAATTCGAATAAATCAGCAACATTAAAGATTGGTCTGATTTGAAGATCATCTGGCAACTCTACCACATAAGCATTAGAGCTTATTTTTCTTCACAATTCTGCATGGACCAATTTTTTGTGAAGCTAGTTTATGGTATGCACCCTTTGGAAACCTCTCCCTTTTACGATGTACCAACACTTGATCACCTTCAGCAAACTCCTTGAAACACCGATGCTGGTTTGCTGCCCCTCTGTAATGCTCATTACTAGCTTCAATGGCAGCTCCTACTTCATCATGTATGTGGCGGATATGATCAGCATATGCTGCTCCATCTTCACTATCTCTAGGCTCTTCTGGTAATGGAACTAGATTCAAGACATGCTGAGGTTTATGCCCATAAGCAGCTTCAAAAAGGAGTCCTCTTGGTAGTGCGATTGATTGAGTTATTGTAAACAAATTCAGCTTGAGGCAAAAATCATGTTCCATGTCTTTACATTCTCTCCAACTAGGGCAACGCAGCAAATTCCCAAGACTTTGATTAGCTACTTCAGTTCGGCCATCCGTTTGTGGATGACAAGTGCTAGAATACTACAGCTGTGTTCCTAGCTTCCTCCACAAAGTATGCCAACAAATGTCCCATGAACTTCACATCTCTATCCGACACAATGGAACTAGGAACTCCATGTAAACACACCACCTCTCTAAAAAATAAATCTGCCACGTGAGAAGCATCAGCAGTCCTAAAACATGGAATGAAGTGAGCCATCTTAGAGAAACGATCAACCACAACTAGTATAGAGTCAAACCCTTTAGATGTCTTTGGAAGTCCAAGCACGAAATCCATGCTAAGATGAACCCAAGGAGAAGAAGCAACTGGTAATGGAGTATATAAGCCAATATTTTGCGAACTCCTTTTAGCTTATTGGCAAACTTTGCACTGCTTCAGTAGCCTTTCAACATCACGACTCATTTTTGGCCAAAAATATCGTTCAGCTACCATAGCCAAGGTTTTGTCTCTTCCAAAATGTCCTCCTAAACCACCACCATGTAGTTCTCTCATAATCTGCTCATGAAGAGATCCTTCAGTTATACATAATTGATTCCCATGGAATAAGAATCCATCATGCATATGGAATGGATGAGATGTTGCTGCTGGAGCTGAATGTTGTAATTCTTTAATTAATTGGCTGAAAAATGGATCACTCATGTACTGATCCTTCAATACCTCAAAGCCAATTACTTGGCTGTGTAAGGCCTTCTGCTCAGCGCATTTGCCACCCTATTTGATTTACCAGTTTTGTACTTAATAGAGAAAGTAAATTGCTGAAGAAATGAGCTCCATGATGCATGCCTTGGAATAAGGTTCTTTTGTGAATTGAGGTACCTTAGAGCCTCATGATCTGTATAAACAACAAAAACCCTGGTGCAGTAAATAGTGCTGCCAATGGTGTAATGCATGAACCAAAGCATAATATTCTAGATCATAGGCTGAATAATGCTGTCTAGGTTTTGTGAGTTTCTCATTGAAGAAAGCCACAGGTCTGCCTTCTTGGCTCAGAACAGCCCCCATCCCCACATGGGATGCATCACATTCAACAGCAAACAGCTTGCTAAAATCTGGTAAAACAAGTACAGGAGCTTGGGTCATGGCTGTTTTAATCTGCTCAAAAGCTTTCTCTGCTTCATTTGTTCCACGTGAATTTTGTTTTCTTGAGGCAATCTGTTATAGACTCATAATTGAACTGAAATTACGAATAAATCTCCTGTAAAAAGATGGCAGCCCATGGAAACTTCACACTTCTCCAATTGACTGAGGTGAAGGCCAATCAATTATAGCTCCTATTTTTGAAGGGTCAGGCTTTAAACCTTCAGCTGAGACAATAAATCCTAAGAACACCACATTGTCGCTCAAGAAAGAACACTTTTTCAAGTTAACATTAAGCTTTTTTTGATAAAGAACCTCCAAAACTTGTCTTAGGTGGTTCAAATGCTCAGATTTATTTCGACTAAAGGTGAGTATATCATCAGAGTAGACCATAGCAAAGGAATTAAGGAAAGGTCTCAATACCTCTGTCATTACTCTCATGAATGTGCTAGGTGCATTAGAGAGTCCAAATGGCATGACCAGCCATTCATATAACCCATCCGGTGTCTTAAATGCTGTCTTCCATTCATCCCCACTACGAATTCGGATTTGATGGTATCCACTCCTTAGATCTAGCTTTGAAAAGATAGTTGATCCCACAAGGACATCTAGCATCTCTTCAAATTTTGGAATTGGGAAGCAATACTTCACGATTATTTTGTTAATGGCACGGCTGTCTATACACATCCTCCACGAACCATCCTTCTTTGGTGTAAGTAGAGCTGGAACAGCACAAGGACTTGTGCTTATTCACACCAATTCCTTTGCAATCAATTCTTCTACTTGGCACCTTATTTCAGCCCTTTGTGGTGGAGGCATGCAATATGTTGCCTGATTTGGCAATGCTGCCCCCGGAATCAGATCAATAGCATGCTGTATGTTTTGCATAGGAGGCAACCCCCTTGGTAATTCTTCACTAACTAGCTCCTCAAAGTCAGCCAAAAGCTTCTTAACTTTAGGTGATAATGGAAATTCTCCCTCCTTTTCACTTTCAGTAATTTTGGAAGCTACCACAAGAGCCACTCCATACTCCTTGCTTTCTTCTTCAAATCTGCTAGCCTTGACAACACAACTAGCCTTGTTATTGCTGACTTTTTGACCAGTTGTTTCCTCCTTCAAAGGATGTAGTGTGAAAGTCTTTCCATCCTTTTGAAAGGTATATGTATTGGGAGTAGTAAGATGCTTCATATTTCGATCATACAGCCATGGTCTTCCCAATAGGATGTGACAAACATCCATAGGCACAATATCACACCAAGCTTCATCTTTGTAATCATTGCCAATTCCGAACTGCACTAAGCACCTTGAAGTGACAGGTACTTCATTACCCTTTCGAAACCAAGCAACCTTGCAAGGATGGGGATGGTTTTTCTGTAGAAAGCTTTAATTTTTCCACTGCTTCCTTGGCAATTATGTTTTCGCTGCTGCCATTATCAACAATGATATTGCACACCTTTCCTCCACAAGTAACTCTAGTTCGAAATATGCTATGCCTCCTCCAATCTTCAATCTCCTCAACCTTTGGTGTTGTCATCACACGCCTTACAACCAAACTCTCACCCTCCACAGGCAGCAAGTCAACCTTCTCATCTTTTTCATCAAAGTACTCATCATAAATTGGTTCTTCTTCCCCTTTTTCTTCACCACCCTCTACAAAATTGACATGGCGATGGAGGCATGAAAAAGATGCATGACCCTGTTTACCAGAAGAAAAACAGCAAATAGATGAGTTGCTGCCACTGCCAACATTGCTTAACCTTGCTGGTTCCTTCCCTTTTCCATTCCTTCTTAATTCTCCCATGGTTTTGGAAGCAATTCTGTTGGTAACAGAACTTTGACAGCTGCTTTGTGCAGCAGATTGATCACCCTTTCGTCCTTTAAACAGCAGCTGTAAACCTTAGATTAGTCCCACCATTCAACCGACGACTTGGCCCCAAATGAGCTATCCTCTCCTTTGCTTTAAGAGCAAATTGATAAGCGTATTCCAGGTTAGTAATGCGAGCTTCAAGGCTGATCTCATCCTGGACTGCAGAATTTAATCCAGATAAATAGCGGGCTGCCTGCTGCTCATTAGTTTCATTCAATCCAACCCTTATTGAAAGGCCGTAAAATTCTGTTGTATATTCTTCCACACTACGGTCTCGCTGTTTCAGCCCATGAAATCTCCTATACAGATCTGTCATGTAATCAGCAGGGAGGAATTGCTTTCTCAACTTTGTCTTCATTAACTCCCAAGTTCGGATCTTTGCCTTGCCTTGCCTTGCCTTTCACGCTGCTTCTCTAATCTCTTCCACCATTGGAGGGCAATTCCCTTCAACTTCAGCTTCACAAACAGCACCTTTCTTTCTTCAGCCATAGGTTTCCACTCAAAATATGGTTTGAGAGAAGAAAAAGTAAACACAGCTACTAAGGAATAGATATGGTTTGAGAGAAGAAAAAGTAAACACAGCTATGGGCTGGTTCTTCTGGTGTAACAAACTAGGAAAGAAGAAAGTTCTTAATAATTTTGGATTTTGATTTGATTAAAGATCTCCCATACAAAGGCTGAGGTTTAGCTTTTATGCAAGCTAAGACCTTTCAGATTAGATGACTTTCCAGCTTACATCTCTAGGAATTCCAAATTACAGTTAGTAAACTACAACTTCCTAGGCACAACTTACTAGAAAGCAAGTTACAAGAAAACAACTCCTAAAATGCAATCCTTGACACTTACTACTAACCCAAGCCCATTAGGAACCCTTGGGCCTTACAAATAAGACATTAGAACACTTAATTAACATAATTTTGACCCAAAATACTACATATAACCAGAAGCTGCGAAAATTAAGTAAAATATCTTGAAATTATTAAAATAACCATGCTACAATTATTTTTTTTTTTCTACTACTCCTACATAAGAGAGATAACACTCTGCTTCTTACTCTTCCAAGACAAATGATTGTCTCCAACAATGACACAATATCTAGTCTAAACCTCCTGTAAACTGGTGATCCTACCCAATCCGCATAAGAAAATCCTCCATTCTGAAAGTACCTTGGTTTTGATAGAGAAGTCCACGTCTCAGTGCTCCTTTAAGATATTTCAAAATGTGAATCATCCTAATGTGTGGTTATGGGTGAGAACATGAACTGGCTGACTACACTCACTGAAAAGGCAAAGTCTAGTCATGTCACGCTTAGATAGTCTGGCTTTCTTACCACTTTCTTGTGTCTTTCTAGTTCTTCTAATACATCTTCATCCTCACTATTCAATTTCACATTTATTATCATGGGAGTATCGCATGGCTTGGCTTTTATAAGTCCATTTTCCTTTACCAAATCCAACACATTTGTTCATAAATGAAAATGCCTTTCTTATTTCTAGTCACCTCAATCCCAAGAAAGTGTTTTAAGTTATCCTAGGTCTTTCATCTAAAACTGACTATGTAGAAAAGTTTTAAGAGCACTTGATGCCAAGACTATCATTGCCAGTTTTTACAATATCATCTACGTAGACCACAAGAAAAATGCACCCAGATTGATACTGTCTAAAAAACATAGAGTGATCATAAGTGCTCCCATGCAAACCAAAATTATAGTTGTGCCACACGTTCCAAACCAAGCGCTTGATGATTGTTTTTTAGCCATATAGAGTTCTTCAGCTTGCATACTTTATAGAACTCCCCGTGATCAACAAATCCTAGTGGTTGCTCCAGCCTCCAAGTAGACCTCTTCTTGTGAGAAGAATCTCCAATAGTATCCTTGCTTACCTGAAAGAAGGCAAGCATACATATCACTCAATGAGTTCTCATCTGATAAAAAGTTGAGTACGGATAACCTCATACTTCAGATCCAATCTTGCCAGAAAACATTGGGCAACCTAAGGCTCTTCCTATTCTTGCATTTTTTTTTAATATTATTGGCAATAGGAAGCATAGTCCACTTCTTTTCGAATGCCATCTTCACTTCCTTGTAGCATTTAAAACACAGAAGATGAAATGAAAGAGAAACCTATTCTCAGTACTCAAACTAGGCATAGAGAAGATGGAAGGGAAGAGAAACTTATGTAAAACTTATGGCAGTTGGAATGACAACCAGAAAGCTCCAAAATTGCCTCCTGCTGCTTAGAACTCTACGAAATCACAATTAGCCATCACATACAATACAGAACCACCACCAATGGACACAGTCAATGATCTACGCAACTTTGGTCGACATAGATGGCGCTAGAATCACAATCGACCAACAAAGAAGATGCTGGAGCACCAGTAACCCTCACAATCTTCATTAGAACCACTGCCATCACCACAGAGAAGACTACCTAGTATGTATGTGACGCAACCAAACATAGGCACATGTGCGAGCCTCTTGATTCGAGCTTCTTTAGCTATCATGTGTGACTATAGCCCTAGAAAGTGACCCTATTGTGGTCATGTCAAAAGGGGGAAGAGAAAAAGAGTGAGGGAGGTTGATAGGACTAGACCAGAAACTCAACTTATGGGACAAAATAACCAGTATATCTCCTCTATTGGCTGTGTATCGATGTGATACCAACCAGAGGGGTCTGAAAAGTAAGGTATACAAGTGTAAACTCAACAGAAAATAAGGAAAAAGTACAAGGCAACCCCAGGCAATTCGAGAGTGCCGATCTCTCCTCCTAATTCAGTTTCCTCTACTCACTTGCCTCTCTTCCTTCCTCTCCTGATACTTTTATCTCCTCTCTGTTAGCTGATACCAGCCTCACATTCCATGCTCCATCACACGTGTGCAGGTCGTTAGCCTCCCTCCCACTTTCTACTCCACTTTTTTCCTTGGCTACATTGCCCACATGGGCAGCACCTCCTAATTCCTTGCTGTTCTCCTTAATTTCTCCTTGTTCCTTTTTTTTTTTTTCCTGTGATACACTTGTTTAATAGGTGGTTTGCTAACAATACTTCTCCCAAGCAGTTTCACCTTGTCCTCAAGGTGAAATTCAGGAAATTGCTCCTGAATGGTTGAGAAAGCCTCCCATGAACTCTCAAAATCTGGTAGGTTCTGCCATTTAATCAAGACCTCAATAATGCCATCAGCATTGGTCCTGATATTTAAGATAGCAGCAGGCTGCACCTTGAGCTCCCAGTCCTCAGACAAGATATCAGGTAAGGGCAGACTCATAGCTGTGGTGGAGATTGATCTTTTCAGCAGGGAAACATGGAAGACAGGATGAATGTGGCTTTTGTCCGGTAGTTGCAGCCTATAAGCGACTTGTCCTACACGTTCCAGCACCTCAAAGGGACCATAGAACCTGGGGCTGAGCTTCTCATTGGCTCTCTTTGCAAGGAATTTAAGTTTGTAGGGTTGAATCTTAAGACACACCTAATCTCCCACCTGATATTCAACTTCCCTTCGCTTCTTGTCTGCTTGAACCTTCATGCGATTTTGGGCTTGTACCATATTGCTTTTCAATTCATCTAAAATCTAGTTTCTCTCCAATAGGAATTGATTGATATCTTCCACTACAGATGAGTCACCAATACCTCTTAACAGTGTGGGAGGATCCTTGCCATACAAGGCCTTGAAAGGAGAAAGTTTTGTGGAGTTGTTATAATTGATGTTGTACCAATATTCTGCCCATTGCAGCCACTTAGGCCACTGTTTGGGCTTTGTACCCGTGAGACACCTCAGGTAAGTTTCTAAGCTTCGGTTTACGACTTCAGTCTGCCCATCCAATTGAGGGTGATAGGCTGAACTGAACTTGAGAGATGTTCTTGAGTGCTTGAACAATTCAGTCCAGAAGTTACTGATGAATACTCTGTCCCTATCCGAGACAATAGAGGTTGGGAAGCCATGGAGTTTGACTATCTCCTTTGTGAAAATTTCAGCAACTTCCTTTACTGTGAAAGGATTGCTCAGGGCTAAAAAATGAGCGTATTTGGTAAGCCTATCTACCACCACTAGGATAGTGTCAACACCATAAGCTTTCGGTAATCCCCCAATAAAATCCTACCTGAGTAGGAATAGGCAGGGGCTGCAAGAGGCCAGCTGGGAAAAGTGTGTCATATTTGTTCCTTTGACAAGTGTCACATGCTGTCACAAACCCTTGGATGTCTTTCCTTATTCCTTCCCAAAAAAACAGCCCCGAGATTCTTTTGTATGTTTGAAAAAATCCAGAATGACCTCCAATGGGAGAGCTATGGAACTCCTTCAAGAGCATAGGAATTCTGCTGGATGATCTTGGTAGCATCAGTCGCCCTTTATACAGCAACCTCCCATAACCTTGATGTTCCCCCCTTTGATTCACTAAATCCTGCACTATGCTCCTCAGTTTGACATCTGTTTGCAATTCCTCCATCAAATTTTCCAAGTCAGAAACTTGGGCGGTGGATATAGTTGAAAAGGACATCTTTCTAGAAAGAGCATCTGCTACCTTGTTTTCAGAGCCCGACTTGTATTGTACTTCAAAATCAAACCCATCAGCTTAGAGGTCCATTTTTGTTGGTCTTTTCCTAGTAACCTCTGGTCCATTAGGAATTTTAAGCTTCTTTGTTTGATTTGATGATGAAATGCCTCCCTATAAGGTAATGCCTCCACTTCTGAACTGCCAACACTACAGCCATGAGTTCCCTTTCATATACTGACTTGTTTTGGGCTCTTTCAGACAGCCTTTGACTGATATAAGCAATAGGTCGCCCTTTTTGCATGAGAACAGCCCCAATCCCTTTTCCTGAAGCGTCTGTCTCCACTGTGAATGGCTTACTGAAATCTGGAATTGCTAATACAGGAATTGTGGTCATGGCGGCCTTGAGTGCTTCAAAAGCTTGTTGAGCTGTAGGACCCCATTCATAATTGTCTTTCTTTAGCTGCTAAGTTAATGGCCTTGCAATTCTTCCATATACCTTAACAAATTTCTTGTAGTACCTAGTGAGCCCCAAAAACCCTCTCAAACTCTTCACATCATGGGGTATTGGCCAGTCAACCATGTCACTGATTTTCTTTGGATCTGTTGTGACTCCATTGGCTGAAATCAAGTGACCAAGGTACTCTAAATGGGTTTGTTCAAAACTACATTTTTTTCTATTCACAAACAGATTATGCTCCTTCAACAGTTGAAGTACTGCACTCAAATGCAGGTGTGCTTGTTGATCCTGACTGTATATGAGTATATCATCAAAGAATACGAGCACAAATTGCCTGAGATAAGGCCTGAGCACCTCATTCATAAGTGATTGGAAGGTTGAGGTAGCATTGGATAGCCCAAAGGGCATCACTAGGAACTCGTAATGCCCCTCATGAGTTCTGAAAGTCGTCTTAGGGATATTCTCCTCCCTCATCCTAGTCTAGTGATAACCATATTTTAAGTCCAGTTTAGAGAAAATAGTTGCTCCTCCTAATTCATCCAGCAACTCATTAATGGCGGGTATTGGGAATTTGTCAGGTATAGTGACCTTGTTCAGGGCTCTATAGTCTTCACAAAACCTCCTTCTCCCATCTTTCTTTTTAACCAATATAACTGGACTGGAGTAGGGACTGACACTAGGTCTAATAACTCCTACTGTCAACATTTCCTCTACAATTCTTTCTAACTCATTTTTCCTGTAGTGTGGATACTTGTAGGGGCGGATGTTGGGAATTGTGGCACCCTTCTTAAGTGGAATAGCGTGATCTTGTCTCCTTTTGGGTGGCAGTCCATTGGGTGCTTTTCAAACTTCTCCAGCATGGCTTCCAAGTCTGACCAAGGTGTGTTGTTGACTGTTTCAGTGACTGAAAGGGAATTGTATTCGATATAGTACCTTTCTCCTTCATCTTGTAACGCCTTAATTATTGTTTTGAGAGAGGTTAAGGCTTTAGATAAGGATGGTTCCCCTTTTAATACCACTACCTTCCCTGCCACATCAAATTTCAATGTCAACTCCCTGAAATTTGCTCAAATTTCACCCAGACTTTCCAACCAATCTAGCCCTAAAACAACATCTGCTCCCCCTAAGTTAAAGAGGAAGAAATCATGAATGACCTTCACCCTCTGTATCCTTAATGTGACATCTTTGCAGACCCCCTTGCTACATATTTTATAATCATCTCCAACTTCTACAAAGTACTCCGGAGTTTATGAAATTGGTAACTTCAGCTCTTCAACCCCCCTCTTAGCTATGAAATTGTTGGAAGCTCCACAATCTATGAGAATGACCACTTTTTTCCCTTCTATTTCTCCCCATAATTTCAAAGTCTTCTTTGAGGTTAGCCCCATAATGCTATTAATTGACAGCTGCAGCGCTTTGTCATGTAACTCTTCCTCTTTAGCTACTGTGTTCTTCTCTTCATCTCCTTCTATCCCCTCCTCTTCACTGACAATCAATAAGTGCATATGCTTGAACTTACAGACATGTTCAGGACTAAACTTCTCATCACACCTGAAACAAAGCCCTTTCTCATTTTTTCCTTAAGCTCAGCATTAGTTAACCGTTTAGATTCCCCCTTCTTGCTATTGTCTCCCCATCCTTCTGATGTCTTTTTGTCAGTGGAAGTACTCCCTTGGGAGCTATTTTTGGAATTAGTTGTAACTGCAGTAGTCCCCTCTTTAGCAACATCAGAGTACGTGTGGGCCTTGGGCCCAATATCCGTCAGTGTGGTTTTAGATACTGGGTTGGATTTGTAACTCAAGCCAGCCTTGTTTCCCCAACTTGGTCCCCCTCTGCCGCAGGCCCAATTCTTCTCGTCTATCAATTGGGCTTGATCCATCAAGTCAAATATAGTATCCAACCTATGGAGTTTGACCTCAGCCCTTATTTCCTCTTTCAACCCATTGAGAAAAATTCCTTTGAGCATTTCTTCATCAGCATGCTTCAAAGGTCTAGAGATGAGCTTGAACCTTTCTCGGAATTCACTCACGCTACTAGTCTGACGGAGACCTAGAAGCATCTCGTGTGGATTTTCGGCCATGGCCGGTTGAAACCTCCTTGTGATGACTTATCGAAACCTCCCCCATTTAACCTCAGTAGTTTGGGCCTCCCACCACTGATACTAATTAAGGGCACGTCCCTCAAGAGCTAGCATAACGGCTTGAAGCTTTTCCCGTTCAGCCATGGAGTTCAGGTAGAAGTACGGCTCCACTCTGTTCAACCACCTGTACACGTCGTCGCCTGAGAAGACAGGTACCTCAAGTCGTCGCACACGATCCTCCATCGTGGAGTTGTGTGGTCCTCCAAACGATCTCTCTCCGTCTGGGTCTTTTTCGAAACTCGTCGACGCCCTTCTCTGTGGTGTTTTGGTGACTTCCCTATGAGGAACTTGGGTAATTCATCCTTGAGTTCATCGTATTGCTTGCATCGAGCTTCCTGGAGTTCTTCGCTTCTCATGAACCGTCTCCTGTAACTCTCGTTCGTCTTGCACTTCCTGTCTCCATTTTTCAATTTCCTCCTTCATTTCTCCCATGCGACCCAAATGCCTTTCCAGCGCCTCAATTCTCCCATCCATCCTTGTGTTCACCATGCCACAGCTCCCAAGATCGGGAGCTCTGATACCAATTGATAGAACTGGACCAGAAACTCACAAATTATGGGACAAAATAACCAGTATATCTCCTCTACTGGATGTGTATCGATGTGATACCAACCAAAGGGATCTGAAAGTAAGGTATACAAGTGTAAACTCAATAGAAAATAAGGAAAAAGTACAAGGTAACCCCAGGCAATTCGAGAGTCTGGTCTCTCCTCCCAATACAGTTTCCTCTACTCGCTTGCCTCTCTTCCTTCCTCTCCTGATGCTTTTATCCCCTCTCTGTTAGTTGATACCAGCCTCACATTCCATGCTCCATCACACGTGTGCAGGTCATTAGCCTCCCTCCCACTTTCTACTCCATTTTCTGCCTTGGCTGCGTTGCTCACGTGGCCAGCACCTCCTAATTCCCTGCTGTTCTACTTAATTTCTTTGCTGTTCCTTATTTTTCTCTTGTGATACACCTGTTTAATAGGTGGTTTGCTAATAGAGGTACGGTACCTTTAGTCAATTGGGAGAGAACACAGTATAGGGGAAAAAATGTAACTGGAAATAAAAATTGTAAAATTAGGGGTTTCTCTCTCTAATTTGGAACCAAGTCTCTTAATGCCATGGTAACATATAGAGAAATAGAAAAGTACTGAGATGCCATGATCACAATTGTGTCAAGCATAGTAAAAGACTAAAATATCGTCATAAATTTAATACATTTATCACATGTTCGAGTTCATAACATTAAGTATGAGTATCTACTATTATTATTAGGTACAAACTCTTACTTTTGATATTAGAGTCCAATATTTTATTATTGGACTAGATTAGTCTTCTTAAACTATTGTTTTGATTACACACACCCCCCCCTTTATGGATGCATGTGGGTATGAATGGAACCTTAAATCTACGATAAAAAGGATGATTATATATGTGTGCATATTTTTTGTAATATGATTTAGTGGAAAATTCTAGCTCTTGACATCTTTGGCCCAGCAAAAGAAAAAGTCTAGCTTTGGCCTTGCCCTCTATTAAATTTGTTTCCAGGCAATTTATTCGTTTTTTCTCCTTTAATGGCTTGTGTGTGGTTTGATTACTTGAAAATTATTGTTTACTCACCAAAACTAAAGAAGGAAAAAGGGCAGACTGTTTGCTTGTGACTACTCTAGTTATTATATAGAATTATTGGTGATTGTAAAAAAAAAAAAAAAGTTCTGTTGATCTTATCTTAAGTCTAACTAATTTTTCTGTAGAGAACAGGGAATCATTTTCACGATGATTTTTTTTGTTAAATGGAACCTTCTACCTTTCTTTAAAATGGTGAGCAAGGTTACTGATTAAAACTCTTTGTTAGAGATATAAAACCATTCTTTTGCTTCCAACTAGTAGTTTTAGCCTTTAGGAGAGTTGGTCTAAGACATGGTATTAGAGCCTTTATGACTAAATAGTTAGGAGTTTGATCCTTGCTCTCCCCATTCTATATAATTAAGTTGAATTTCAACAAAAGGAAAATGGGTCAGTGCATTGTTGTCGTTTCAAGCCCTTTGGGCTCTTGCATAAAGGGGCATGTGATAGATACCAGCTCTTCTGTTATAGAAAGTTGGGAATCAAACCCAGAATTACAGAGATAGAAACCGAAAATTATAGAAAACTAGGCTAGCTCTTCGAGGGGCTAGCTTCCTCCCAAAGCCTACTCAATATTCTGCCCACCTCTCCTCTCTCCCTCCCCTCCTTTTTATCCTATCTGATTCCTTTTCTTGCTTTCCTAACCACCTGCCATGTGTTCAGGTAGTTACAAAACAGAACCTTGCACCCCTTGC